>WITN01000081.1:0-191827 GCA_015025155.1 Lactarius quietus | reverse complement strand
TGTCGTCGGAGAGGAGAATATTTATAAATGTGCTGCAAGAGGATCCAGGGAAGTGCGAGATGACTTACGCCCACATCAGCAGTGCCCACGGGAGACTGAAGATGATTGCCATTGGTTCTAGACCGAATTTGCGATGGGTACTCTGGTAAAGGTAAGCAACCTGCCGCAACAAGATTAGCTGGGCATAGAGACCTAAGCGATATAGTCCACTTACCGCGCCTGACGGGTCTTCCTTCTGCTTAGAACGGTTATGACGAATCAAAAGCAGTCCAATCACGGTACTTCCTATGCTCGCCAAAATCGAGATGGAACTGGCGATCTGCGAAGGAGACAGAAAGACTTCGAGCTGGCTTGCGCTCTTGAGGGGGTTGTTGATATTGGAAATGACTACTCCAGGAATCGCGAGGAACCCAACATTTGCTGTGAGCATCACTGTTGACTGGGATAGGATATCAAGCATGTGAAGTTGGTGAATGTTGGTTTGAGTGCAGCAACATGACATACCCAGAGAATCAGATCATCCCACTCCTTTAGTAATTCGGTCATAAAGCTCTTCCAAACGGTCTCGATGATGACTTCATCCGTCCACAATTGTTCCACTTCTTTAAGATGAACCTCAGGCGCCAAGAAAAACACCAAGGACAGTAACGTGAAAAATATCGATCTTGGATGCTTTGGCTCAGAATAAACTGTGTGGTCCCTGATTATTCGGGCGTGCAGCTGTCCGTGGACATATAGGAACCTCCAGTGTGCTAAACATACGCGTTCATCAGTGAACGACAAAGGCCGTGATGCTTTGGTGATGCTGTAATGCTCTAGATTTACCGAAAAATGAAAGAAGCCGGGCTTGGTATAAATATCTCGTAAGTAACACAATAACAAGTCAACCTATCCTGGGACTCACAAACACTGACAGTGTGGTATACCACACCAGCATCGGACTTGGACACTACGCTACAAAGTTAGCGGCACCTATCGCCTTCGTAGCGCCTCTGCGTACCCTTCGCTTTTCGTACAAGTTTGATCATCTTCTGCATCGTCTCTGCATCGTATGGTTGAGTCGAAAACTTTACGGTCATGGCATCTGTGGTGCTAAACATTGAGTTTTGTCGTGAAGCCACAGCTAGAAACACAAGGTACCCATGCACCCATGTGACAAGATTCCTACGAGTTCATCGTAAACAGCGGGTTGAAGACATCGACCATCAAAAACGACGGGAAAGAGAGACCAATGGTTCCTAAAGAGGGTACTTCAGTGCGCAGGTTTAACATATAGCCCAAAATAGGCACCAATAAAGACCCTCTAATCGATGTTCTGTACAGATGAGCGGGAACGGAAAAGAAATTGAAGATAAAATCTGCAACTCACTGACATGGGCGGGCGAAGTGACAAAGAAAACCTCAGATATCATGTGATTCGCATCGTACACGTCAAGCCAGAACAAGCATCGAGTTTCGTGGCAGGCATAGTAATAAGACCACTCTGTCCATTCTTCTGTGACCATGAGTTCAAGCACTAAGTCATAGTTGTTTGAGGGAATAACGAATCCTTTGTGATGTATAACTTCTGTAGGTAGTGATAGAATTTGTCAATCTCTTCCTTTAACACGGGATTGTGCATATCTGTATCAGTGAACAACTTCTTCGACCGTGGGTTGGTCACAACTAGATACTTGTAAGGGCTCTAAAGCACGCACCCTTTCTTCATTGAAGAAGTAAAGGGCCCCATCGGGGTGGGTGGCTGCTTTCCAAGGAGTACAGTCTGCTTCGGGTGTGCCTTTCTCGACACCGTTGTCACGGTTCTCTGGGACGCTGGGGGGTGTTCAATAAGTCACCGATGACTATTCAGGTAGCATACATACTGAGGAAACTTCGTTGTCAAGGGGTTAATATCATAGTTCCTCCTCTCGCGGGGTCTGCCAAAGGGCATAAGAGTTTGATGGAGCATTGATATTATTAAATTACACTGTGAACTGCTTTGAGTATCGTGGAATGTCGTTAGATTTTATCATCTGCAAACGACGATGATCAGGCAGATTGAGGTCGAGTATCAAAGGGGCCGTTGGAGTGATCTGGGGTGATTCTTCTGGCAAGTTGAGGGTCCGCGATTTCGAAGCGGGAGATGAATGGACATTGGGAGAGCCGACCAACTCGCTACGAGGAAGCAATGCCGTTGACGGGTTCTCGAGTTCCACAACCACACTCGCTGAAGATTCTGCCCGGCAATGAACGTGGACATCAACTACTTGATCTGCTTTGAGATTTTCTTTTGGCTGGCCAAGCGACGAGTGCAATGATTCGTGTGATTGCGACTGGATGATTCTAGAGAGCCTGTCACTGGCGCCGCTTTGAATGCTGGCACAACTACGGTTAGAATGCATTCCTGCATCAAACTCCAATGGTGGGTAATCCTGGGGGTGGTCACGCTTATGTCTTTCAGTGAGGTTGGCCGGCCCAGGGTGAGTGGCCTTGGACGAGGATGCCAGTTGAGCTGGAACGGTCAACGAGTCTTGTTGGATCGGGTGCCGGGCCGACGCTGGGATGGCGCTGCAAGCGATCGCTTGATCTTGCCCCTCATCTAAGCGCACTCCAGTAAGTGCCCCAGTGCCAGGAAACGTTTGTTCAGCTTGCTCAGATCTCCTTAATGTGCCCTTCCCTTTGTTCCACGTGCGCCAAAGGCCAAACTTGCGAGCTAGGAAAGCTAAAATCAGGGCCCAGGATTTGAAGTTGAAACAACGCGGAATGAATCCCCATAGCTTGCAAAATAGCTTGCGTAGGAATTTGAGCAGGAATTTGAGTGCGGCGACCATGTGGGGTAGACAGAACTGAAGGAGCAGAGGCCGTGGCGGTGTCTTCGCCAGAAGACATATTTCCCTCGAGCCACAGAATCTGTGGCACAGATACACAGCCCCGTCTTACATAGCTTTCCTTCGTTTCTCGTCAGTCGCCCTGGCGTATCGACCCCCTTCTTGCGATTCTCCCTCCGTATGTATCACCTTTCACTCATTGTAGCCCTGTTCCATACGACTCGGATGACACCGCGCCGTCTGCGGACATCCCTATCAACCCACTTAGTCGCAATTTTTTCACAGGTCTGCTCTCTCCCCAGTCATACGATGGCGAAGTTATAGACGGGCCTTCCTGTAGTCAAATTGTCCGAGGACGCTGGCCTGGTGAACAGCATCGTTTCGTTACTTTACCCCATTGCTCCCGTCATACCCAGCTCTGATGAAAAGGTGTTCGCCTTACTCGCTGCCTACCAGATATACGACATGGCCTCAATTCAGTCTTAAATCCGCGCCGAGATGAAACGTGGATCGTTTCCTGCGTCGTTTCCTGCGTTAGTTGGGCCCAAAGCTTTCTCTGTACCATCGCGAGCAGTCTAGGGCTCATCCCAGAAATGGAAAGCGCAGCTCGTCTCATACTCGGTTACCAGATGGCATTCAAGTCCCTAGAAGAGGCGTTGCCGTCATTCAATGGGCGAGTACTCCGCGACCTGGTTCGCTATCGCTACCGTTGCAGAGACAACCTCGTGTCATGTTTAGACTCATTCTTCGATGTTCATGTCGGTGTCAGATTTGGGGGATGTGAAGATGGGCAATCGTGGTGCACCTCCAGTAATGCTCCCACGGGCTAGCCGCAACAGCCCTTTACGAGCAAGAGCGTTGAGCTGAAAAAAAGCTTTATGCATACAGTTTTCTCACCTTCGAAGATTCTTGAGGAGTATCTAGGGGCTTTCAAGAATCACCTGGACACGCGCTGTAATTCCTGCTTCCGCGTGCCAGCCACGGAAGGGATGGAATTCTGTCGAGAACTGGAGGACGTGTTGACGCAGGCACTGGACAAGGTGAATAGAATAGCCTTTTCGACTTTGTATCCTCAACGCAACTGATCCTGATTTAGACTGTTCGTGTAACTTCGATATTCTCTGATAGAAGACCATACAGGGCCCCAACCAACCCCACGGTAAGGTATCGGTGTCGACTAATAAACGCAGTAAGCTGCGCCGGAAGAAAAAGTTCCAGTTGTGTCGCAAAATCGGGAAGGGCTTTATAATCGGCCCGGATTGTAATTCATTATAATTCAGTTTAAATATAAATGGTAATCATTTATGCATATTGTAAGCCGCTTACAATGGAGATAATATTTATATTATAATGATTTCCATGGATTTATAATTATTATAAACCCCGTGTGCCTGAATTAGATCATATTATATAATTATAAGCACCTTTCCCAATTTTGCGACATATTGACTTGATGTCGTCCGCCGTGGGTGCCTACGGTATGAAGTGGTATATCTTGTTGCGATCAATTGGAAGGAAAGGGCAGAGCGTAAGCAGGTGACAGCACAGGGTATGAGCCTTATGCCTCGGGCCAAAGTACCTGTTGTTGGTTGGAAGCTTATCCACGAGACATCCAGGTCAGAGTGGCGCATCGAGGGTACGAATAAAGTTCGGAGACGGTCCAGCTTAGATGAGAGAATCAAATTCATCATATGGCATTCCCCGATTCACGAACAGTCGCCACTAAGTGCTCGAGGCAAGTACTAAACGAGGAGGTGCCGCACGAAACGTCAGAGAAACTGGCCCGAGAGCCCACGACTGTCGCATACTTAAGGATGGTGAATAGGTTGTGATCTCGCATTACTACAGTACTTTCTTCAAGGACGTTCGCGAGTTTGATATACACGTGGCATTTCACACGCTCATGCGCCAGTTTCGCTTCAACCCCTCTCCGGGCCAATGGCCTTCGCGATCCGGCGTCGGAAGTCCTCCTCCGTCTCACCCGCACGCTGCACAATCTCCTCGCCTTTCTGCTCTGCCTTTTTCTTCGCTTCCTCAAATCGGGCGTTCCACCCCTTTTCAGTCTCATTCGCACGTCGTTTCAGTTCGTCAGCGGCCTCCTGGGACTGCGCCTTGCCCCAGCTGAACCAGTTCGACCAGCCGGCTTTCGCCTCGTCCACGTGTTTCTCTGTAAAGCGCAAAAAGCGCGGTTCGGCCATGACTGATTAGTACTGACTTCATAAGATATCAACACACACTTACCGGCGGCAGTGCGAGCCTCGGAGGCGCGATGAATGATCTCGTCCTTACCCTCTTCATAACGCTGTTTTCCACTCTCGATTTCCAAACTAGCTTGTTCTCGGGCTCCTTGTGCCTTCGAATGCGCGGCCGCCTTAACGTCCCGATAAACCGTATCGGCATCTCTCGCCAAGCGAGTGGCTTCGTCGATGGCCGGCTGTGCGCCGTGGGGCTCCTGGCCCTTTCCCTGCCGCTCAACGTGCGGTTTCTCTGTGGTAGAAAAGTAGTACCAGACAGCGCCTATGGCGGCTAGCCCGCCCCCGATGTAGAGCCCGTTCGTGTTCCCGCTCCCGCCAGTCTTGGGACGAGGTGTCTGGGGCTGGCTTGGCGGTGGGGAATAGCTGGTCGAAGTGAGCGCGCGGGCGTAGATACTTGGGTGGGTATAGTAGGATCCGATGGCCGTGCGAGGGTTGCGAGACCTGAGTGCGATGCGGTAGATGTACATGATGGTTGTCTTTGTTGAACTTTACGGCTTCAGCGGGTGACGCTAGCTGCAGCTCCATAATGCATGATGTCGTAGTTTCTGCCTTGACGTCATTTTTAATGCCCACGTGCAGTAATACTAAGTCATGCGTACGCGCGATCGCCGAACTGAAACCGGCCCTGTACTACAGGAACCATTGTATTGAGGTTTTGGTACAGTACAGTATTCGTTGCGATGGCTTGGGTGCACTTGGTGCGCTGGCACACTCTGGACTAAGTTGGCTAGCCAGTACACCACATGTAAAGGTTCTCCTTCAGGCACCTGCATCGATGTTAAACTGCCAATAACAATCCCGCACTTGCAGACTCGCGTCGTCCTCATTTCTTTATCAATTATCCTTCAACCTATTGATAGGTACTTTCTAGCCCGAGAGTGCCAGGGCGGAGCGTCACCTACTTTGTCCTGTTGTGCAACTTGCGCTTCCGGGCTTCCCCGCTTACTCTCAGCCCTATCTTTTCAATTCTGTGACTGTGGTATCTGATGGGTAGAACTCTCTTGGTCAAATCTTCCCGCGTAATTCACTACAAGTCCACCCACTCCCGGGATCGGGAGTCGGCATCATGTGCCCAACGCTACAATCGAGATCCAGTATCTACGGTGGCATAACTTTGTCTCGGCGAGTGCGTAACTGGCCCTTTATGGTCGATATGTCTGTCACCAAGGGCAATTAGTTGGTCGTGTTGCTAAATTACCTTCTGAATTTTGCTGAAGTCAAGTGATCCGAAACCCGTAACCTACGAAGACCCAGGTCATCCAACGTTGACATTGAAGCAAGGAACACAAGATTGGTGAAACGAACAGGATCCCAACCAACGGTAGCAGAGAATCCCTCCGTGCCGCATCCCGGGTTCGAGCCACGTTTGATGTCGGTGAGGGCTCTGAAGCCCCCGCTGTACAGCCAGGGGTTGAGCCAGCCAAGAGGGCGGCGCCCTTGCGAAAGCCGGTAGTCATTAAGCAGCGATATTATACCCGCCGCAACCTGTATATCGATGGTCAGGCGGGTACTCAAGGACGAACAAACCCGATGGAAGGGGGAGGTCACACATACAGGCGTCGAGCTGCTTGTGCCACCCGCCACTACCTTTTCGTCCTTGAAGTAGAGCTCGAAATCGTCAGACTGGACTGCGATGTCGGGGATGCCGCGGCCAGTAGCGCTACACAAGGTATAAGGGACGAATAAGTTAGATCGGGCCACGGAAGTGAACGCACTTGTAAAGGCCTTGATACTGATTGCCAAGGTTACTGATAAAGGAGGACACGGCCCGGTCTTGGAAGGTAGGCCGCTTAAAGTAGTTCGAGAAGCCACCACCGGAAAGCTCCATTCCAACCTCGGGACGATACTTAAACGTTCCGCCAACAGCGGTGACATATGGACCTGTCAAAGAGTGGCAATGTGGTGAATGTCCTGGTCCCGCACTTTTGTGTACTACTCCCAATCGGAGAAAAACGTCATACATACAGGTTGCAGGGAAGGCGGGGCTGAACTGGACGGAGCCGTCACTGGTCACGCAGTTCCCTTCGCCGACACCATGGTCGCCAGTTGAGAAGAGGATGCTGACGCCCCGGGCACCAAGCTGCGCGAATAGGCGGCACACAGCCACTACATATTCCTTCGAGCAGGTATTCTCGTCGATGCTATACGACGTGCTGATCGTTTGAGGGATGTTCGACTGACGGAGAATGTATCTGAGCCAGGAAATGTACCAGTCATCCGTGCCAGACTGGCCTCTGCCGGTGCTATAGAAGATGATGGGGGTCGGAGCCGCCATGGCCGCAGCGTACTGGGTGTCGAGGTTTGACTCCATGCTAGGTTTGAACGGGTTGTACTTTCCACCGTTGACCGGTACGACGGTGAAGGCCGGGTCTACCACGTCGGAGCGGTGTTTGCGCATGAACTCCTCGAAGTTCAACTCGCTCGGATAATCTCCTAAAAATCCCGCAATCCCGAGCATATTCCGGTCTGTCGCAGCGGGTTTATAGGTCTCCGTTTTATACAGCCAGCGCAGGTACGGCGGCATGACAATTTTCAGCTGAGCGCGGCTCGACAGCTTCGATGTCAACTCGGACTCTACCTGCCCCGCAGCTCCCCCGCCAGAGCGATTCCGCTGCGGTATCTGCCATCGCGAGGGCGGGGAAGTAAATGACGTCGTTGGCGCCACAGTCAGCACGTGCTTGTGCAGCGCCGCGGGAAGCGCATAGCCGACAGTGCGGACAATGGTCTCATTGGTCTGGACGTGCCTGTAGAGCTGGTATGATGCGCCGAGAAGAGCGTTGGCTTGGGTCATTGGAACGCCTTCGAGCACCAGTGTATTGCCGCCGTGCGTCATGGCGATGGACGAGGTGGGTATGTCGTGGTGTTTGAGCCAGGAATTCACGAGATCGAGAGTCTGTGGATGAGGAGCGACAAGCTCGGCCACCTGCTCCTTAGACAGATGCTGACCATATCTGCATCAGAGCAGTGCCACTCGTGAGATCGCGCGTGAGCGAAGGAGTGGTCGTGGACGTGCCTTGGATGACTAGGTTCACTTATCTCGTAGAGCTCATCGATCAAGGCGTTCTCACGGTGGACTTGAGCGCAATGTAAAGGTCGATGGTGGTGCCGGAAGGCGGGCTCCCCAATCTCTCCCAGTTCTTTGGGACTGTTTTCCAGGAGTGCTTTGTGTGCATGTCGTCCCAACGTGGTGAGAGGGAGTTCGCAAAGCTGCCAACTAGAGCAAGGATGGAGAGTATGAAGATGCAATAGCGCATGATTACAGGATGTCGCAAAGATGATGTTGGCTACAATAAGGTCGAGGTTGGCCCTAGATTGAGAGTAAGGACTGGAATCGTCACGGTATCAGAGACTTTGTAGCTTCTGAGCGGGAACTGTGCTTGGAGGGGAAAAGTATTTGCAAGAATTGACCGTCCGCGGGTCGTATTAATCTCGGCCTGGGCAGCGTATTGAGCGCATCTAGCTATCATATCGCTATCATATAGAGGATGCGGCCCCAACTACGCTCATCCAAGTTTCTGGCCAGCCGCCTAGGACAGCACAATGACCGAATTGCGCCTGGGGTCTGTACAGTCATTCATGGGTCTTTGGAACATCATCGGGATCAATGGACCAAATGACTCTGCCACTACCACTTATTTGCTGTATCACGAGTTTGTGTTGGTGGTTGCCGAAAGAGGAAGTCAGCTAGGTCGTATTACTAGGTCACTGTGGTATCTAATGGGTATAAGTCTCTTGGTAATCTTTCCCTGCGTGATTTCATTATAAGTCGGCCCCACTCCCGGGATCGGAGTCGGAATCATGTGCCAAACGCTACCGTGAACGCTACAATTGAGATCCCGTATCTTGGGTTGCCCCGTCGAGTGCGCCACTGGCCTTTTATCGCCGATATGTCGCCAAGGGTAATTAGTTGGTCGCGTCGCTAAATTGCCTTCTGAATCTCGCTGAAGTCAAGTGATCCGAAACCCGTAACCTACGAAGACCCAGGTCATCCAACGTTGACATTGAAGCAAGGAACAAGATTGGTGAAACGAACAGGATCCCAACCAACGCTAGCAGAGAATCCCTCCGTGCCGCATCCCGGGTTCGAGCCACGTTTGATGTCGGTGAGGGCTCTGAAGCCCCCGCTGTACAGCCAGGGGTTGAGCCAGCCGAGAGGGCGGCGCCCTTGCGAAAGCCGGTAGTCATTAAGCAGCGATATTATACCCGCCGCAACCTGTATATCGATAGTCAGGCGGGTACTCAGGACGAACAAACCCGAGGGAAGGGGGAAGGTCACACATACAGGCGTCGAACTGCTTGTGCCACCCACCACTGTCTTTCCGTCCTTGAAGTAGATCTCGAAATCGTCAGACTGGACTGCGATGTCGGGGATGCCGCGGCCAGTAGCGCTACACAAGGTATAAGGGACGAATAAGTTAGATCGGGCCACGGAATTGAACGCACTTGTAAAGGCCTTGATACTGATTGCCAAGGTTACTGATAAAGGAGGACACGGCCCGGTCTTGGAAGGTAGGCCGCTTAAAGTAGTTCGAGAAGCCACCACCGGAAAGCTCCATTCCAACCTCGGGATGATACTTAAACGTTCCGCCAACAGCGGTGACATATGGACCTGTCAAAGAGTGGCAATGTGGTGAATGTCCTGATCCCGCACTTTGTGTACTACTCCCAATCGGAGAAAAACGTCATACATACAGGTTGCAGGGAAGGCGGGGCTGAACTGGACGGAGCCGTCACTGGTCACGCAGTTCCCTTCGCCGACACCATGGTCGCCAGTTGAGAAGAGGATGCTGACGCCCCGGGCACCAAGCTGTGCGAATAGGCGGCACACAACCACTGCATATTCCTTCGAGCAGGTATTCTCGTCGATGCTATACGACGTGCTGATCGTTTGAGGGATGCTCGACTGACGGAGAATGTATCTGAGCCAGGAAATGTACCAGTCATCCGTGCCAGACTGGCCTCGGCCGGTGCTATAGAAGATGATGGGGGTCGGAGCCGCCATGGCCGCAGCGTACTGGATGTCGAGGTTCGACTCCATGCTAGGTTTGAACGGGTTGTACTTTCCACCGTTGACTGGTACGACGGTGAAGGCCGGGTCTACCACGTCGGAGCGGTATTTGCGCATGAAATCCTCGAAGTTCAACTCGCTCGGATAATCCCCTAAAAATCCCGCAATCCCGAGCATATTCCGGTCTGTCGCAGCGGGTTTATAGTTCGCCGTTTTGTACAGCCAACGCAAGTACGACGGCTGGACAAGTTTGAGCCGAGCGCGGCTCGACAGCTTCGATGTCGACTCGGACTCCACCTGCCCTACAGCTCCCCCGCCAGAGCGATTCCGCTGCGGTATCTGCCATCGCGAGGGCGGGGAAGTAAATGACGTTGTTGGCGCCACAGTCTGCACGTGCTTGTGCAGCGCCGCGGGAAGCGCGTAGCCGACAGTGCGGACAATAGTCTCATTTGTCTGGACGTGTCTGTAGATCTGGTATGATGCGCCGAGAAGAGCGTTGGCTTGGTTCATTGGAACGCCTTCGAGCATCATTGTATTGCCGCCGTGTGTCAAGGCGATGGACGAGGTGGGTATGTCGTGATGTTTGAGCCAGGAATTCACGAGATCGAGAGTCTGTGGATGAGGAGCGACAAGCTCGGCCACCTGCTCTTTAGACAGGTGCTGACCATATCTGCATCGGAGCAGTGCCACTCGTGAGATCGCGCGTGAGCGAAGGAGTGGTCGTGGACGTGCCTTGGATGACTAGGTTCACTTATCTCGTAGAGCTCATCGATCAAGGCGTTCTCACGGTGGGACTTGAGCGCAATGTAAAGGTCGATGGTGGTGCCGGAAGGCGGGCTCCCCAATCTCTCCCAGTTCTTCGGGACGGTTTTCCAGGAGTGCTTTGTGTGCATGTCGTCCCACCGTGGTAAGAGGGGCTTCGCAAAGCTGCCAACTAGAGCAAGGATGGAGAGTATGAAGATGCAATAGCGCATGATTACAGGATGTCGCAAAGATGATGTCGGATACAATAAGGTCGAGAGGTTGGCCCGAGGTTGAGAGTAAGGACTAGAATCTCACGGTGTCAGAGATTTTGTGGCGCATTGAGTTTCTGAGCGGGAACTATGCTTGGAGGGGAAAGGTATAAGCGAGCTACGAGCATTGACCGCGGGTCGCTTTAATCTCAGTCTGAGCAGCGTATTGAGCGCACTAGCTATCATATCGCTATCATATAGAGGATGCGGCCCCAACTACGCTCATCCAAGTTTCTGGCCAGCCGCCTAGAACAGTACAATGACCGAATTGCGCTCGGGCCCGTAGCTAGAACGCGCCAATCCAGAACGTGGGACAGGTCTGAGTTGCTTAATTCCCCACAGTTACGGTCACAGTACCAAGGGGGCGCCACCCCCTTGACAGTACCCAAAGACTCAGAGTTGAAAGTTGAACAGTTGACGATTTCAGTGGCATCGGTATCTCTTAGAACACCGACGCCGTCACGGTCGCGCTTCAGTAAGTGTACTGTAGCTCTGAAAAGTGATTTCCCGAGGCGATCCCTAAGTCGGCAGCTGAGTGAAACTTGCGTGTTGCGTGTTCCTGGTCCTTTAATATCGATCGGAACAGACCGACCCGAGCTTGGACCCGAGAGGACTCAAGCGAGATCACCGCACCGCCACCGCCACCCTCGCTCGGGAGTCTCGGGCTCAGTCGCTCACGGTATCCCTGATAGGTTACCTTGATCCCTACAGCCTAAGAGCCAGCGCCCGGATAAGCAAGTAAGTACAGTACCGCGGCCGTAGTATTGGAACATCCCAACACCCCCAAGCAAGCCCTCAAGTACCATCGGCACCGGCACCGGCACCGCACCGACACCAGCGCCATTCTGTAGCCTATTGGAGAATCAACCCTTCCATCTCGAAGTCGATGCCTTGTGGCTTCAATTCCCTGCGCATCCCGGGATAACAGAACAGAACAGACTGATCCGAAGACAAAAAATATCTCAACACCGTGAGTTCTCTCAATTCGTGCTGCCTTTGCCAGTTGTACGCCTGTGCTCGTACTTTATGCTCACATGTTTGAACCTACCAGCCATTCAAAGGAGATGATTTTTGAGGGCGTCGCGTAGTAGCGATTTGGGAAGGATCCTCGATTCTCCGAGCGTCCCAAAGGGCACTTCATTCATAGACCGAACAGTCAACCAGTGTATAGCCTAGTGGCAAATCAACCCTTCCATCTCGAAAAAGCCGACGGGGAACTGAAACACGACACACACTCCGTTAAGTCATATTGTGCCCGGACACTCCACTCCTCCGGAATTCGACAAACATCAAGACTAAAAAAAGTCAACTCACACTGACGCCTTGCGACCTCCCTAACGACCCTAGAGCGCTGGCACGTTCCAGTTTTCCCAACCCAAATACAGCCAAGCAACCATCTCATCAAATTTCTCTTGCACCTTCGGAATAACAGAACAGACTGATCCGAAAAACGGCTCTTCTCGACTCGGTGCTCCTATTTGACCCTTCCTTCCTTTTGTGCTTTTTGTACGCCGGTGCTCGTCGTGCTTTTTAAAATCACTTGTTTTTTTTGTTTGAACTGAAGTCTGATTTGAAGTCTGATTTGATGAGTATGCGCAACGCACAAACTCCAAAATGAGGCCTAAACAATCGATGACAGTCTCAAGTACAATAGTTGACAGTTGAGCGTTACCATACAGTAATAGAAACCCAACTTAGAATCCTGAACTACCATCCTAAAGCAGCAAACGAAACGGCATGATGAAAATTTCCATTTTTTCCCCTTTTCCAACTCAACGACTCAGCATACACATTGTCGTACATACAACCCCTTTCATGCACAGCAGAAAAATAAGGGCTAATAAAACAGGTGGGGGGGAGAGAAGTGTGAGTGTGGGAACGCAGCGAGTGGACGACAATGTACATGGAAAAGGTGGAGGGGGAAGAGCTGGGAAGAAATACAGCAGTGGTGATTGGGGTGACACGTCGATAACAAAAGACGATTGATAGGTGAAAGAAAAACACGAGCTGTGGGGATAGAACAGACACACGAACAAAGACATGACAGAGGATGGTTTGCAGGAACGTATTGGAAACAAAGTTAATGTGGTGAAACATGGCACAGAATGATGGATGGGAAAGGGCGTGTTCCGAAACGAGACGCCATGGGACGATAGATGGGTAGGAGGAAAAAAACAACAATAACACACCAAATGTAGGAGAGACAGAATGCATGTGTCCATAGTTAAGATTTTCCCTTTAGTGACTGGACCAGAGACCGAATGCCAAATTTGTGCCCGTGATGCCCATGCCCTTGATTCGGTGGCGTGGAGTTTCCAGTAGATAACACTTTCACTTTCGACTCGGGCGTAAAGCCCATCTTCGCCAGCTTGTTGGCACGTGACACGGCTTGCGCCCGCTCATTGCCGCGGCGCGAAGCAGGTGATTGCGCCGAATAGTTATACAGCGTGAGTCCTGCATTGGCTCAGTGACCACGCGGCTTAGTGGTGCGCCTCGTGCGTAATCAGGGTCAGGTGTGCGCGAGCGGAAAGGTGGTGGGGACGCGGTTACAACGGGTGCTGACTTGAGGATGATGGTGGCTGAACAGGGAGGACTAGCGTCTGTATCGCTGAGATTCTCTAAAGATGGTGCGCGTGCAATTCGGGGAGATTGGATCGGTGTGCGGACGGAACGGGTCTCAGTTGACCTGCGGGGCGCTTCACTCTCCGACCACGCCGGCGCTGCTGAACGCGAGCGATGGCGATTCTGGTGTACATCGTGGTCAGTCGGAGGAACGAGAAGACCTACGTGATGGTGGCGTCAATGATCAGACCCGTTGAACCGGAAATTTTAAACTCACCATTATCGGAACTGACCAAAATGTCACTCGTGTGTGAATGCGGCATCCGTCCTCTCCAAGACAGTCCCACCTTGTAATCTGCGCTGTAATTTCTATCGGTCGTGGGCCGTCGTGAGGGTGGAAGATCGAACGACGCTCGCCCAGCAGCGCTGGCACTGGCGCTCCGCATTTTCCCACCCACACGTTGATGATGTTCCCAGGGCTCGGCATCGGTAGAATCGAGAGCCGTGTTCTCGCTTACGTGTCGTTCAATACGCAGCACAGCATTCGCGCTCCGTACACCCGGGCCACCAAGTTCAGCTTCCCTGAACTTGCGCTCCAGTCGGAGGCTCTCGCCAAGAGCAGCAAGCCGAGCGCTGAGAGGGATATCATCGCCTTCGCGGGCAGTCAGGACTTGACCCCGCGCAAGTGCCACGAGAGCCTCAGCCTGTGCGTAGGACGACACGCTTGAAGTATCTAGGCCTCTGAGCGCGGAGGACGTGCGTAAGCACAAGTGATTTTTCGTCCTCAATAGACGGGGGGAGCACTGCAGACAAGGAGCAGGGGTGCGTAGGCTCGCAGTAGACACCGTCGTGGCAGATAAGGTAGTGCTAAGAGAATCGCCACGACCGCGCATATCGCCGAATTCACCGGCCTCGTCTCGACTGGAACTGGAACATCGAGGCTGAAAGGGAAGTCCATGTCTTGCCTGGCAAGTCTCCTGCGACCATTCGACTGCGCACGGCGTCAACACCGTACTCTTCATCCTCGTCTTCGTCCTCGTCCTCACTCTCCTCACTGAGACGACCATCCTGCCCAGGACTAGTGCTGAAGGGTGAACGACCTGGGCTCTTACCACGAGATTTAGAAGAGACATTTGGTTCAGAAGAACGGGAATGGAGGGGGTGGAAAGGTTGTGGAGGTCGAGAGACAGAAATGGAGACAGGTGGGGCGCTGCCGGAGCTTGATCCGAATGATCCGCCGTTGGAATGGATACCAGGAAGGGCGGGAGGACTACCGTCTATACCTACTCCGTTGAGTTCCAAGGCGAGCACAGAGGGCGAGGAAGAGAGGGGGGAGGTTGGAGACGAGGCGGTATTGCTCGTAGCCGTGCCTGTACTTCTGTCGGGTGTAGCACCGCCGGGTGTACTGTGGGAGGTGAGCACCTCAGAGCTAGGTTTTTTAAAGATGTGTAAAAGTGAATATTTAGAACCGAGACGTCGCGAATGGGAATGGGAATGTGACTGATGGTTGCGCTCTGCGCCGTTTCCTGCCGAGCTGGGACGACGTGAGCGTCTATGTGAACGACGCCGAGGTGGGAGTTCGTCAGTAGGAGTGGGTTGTAAGGAGGGGCGCCGGGAGGAGGAAGGAGAATCGGGCGTTTCGGGAGGTGGCCAAGAGCAGTCTGGCATGGCGATGGCACCATCTTGAAGGGAGCTACCAGGACGGAAAAGAAGCATGGCATTTTCGATCGAGCGCTTGACGCCTAGACGACGCATAACGTGTGTGGTCATGCATTCTGGGCCTTCACATGCACATAATGAGCCGTGGCGCTCACGGCATTGGGAGATGGGCTCGGGGTCATCAGGGGGTATGCCGCCAAGAAGGGTCTCGCGCTCGACGAGATCGCGGTCTTTGTTTGCGACCCAGTCACGAATGGCGTCAGCACATGCAAGCCAACCGTTATGTCGTGCCAGAAGTTCAGGGGTAACACCACGTTTGTCGGCACGGTCTGGACGTGCGCCATGACGTAGAAGGGTGAGGACGACTGGAGTATGACCATTTGCCGCGGCAAAATGAAGAGGTGTTGAACCTGTTGTGCCGATGATGGGAGCAGAAGGGGATCGCGTTGTTTTGTCAGAGTAACGCCGAGGTAATCTGGTACACAGGGGTGGGGAGTCAGCGCGAAGGTCAGATGGATGGCATGGTGGACAAGAGGGTTCATAGTGATTCAGGGTGACTCCCCAGATCACTGAAAGCCCATCTACGACGGAGTTGGGGAAGAGGGGGGGAAAGTCATCGAGTAGAAAGGGAGGACATTACCTTGGGGCGTTCACGTCCGCACCATTGTCTATCAATAATCTGACCACCATTTCGCTTCCACCGGAACAGGCAGCATGGAGGGAAGTACTCCGTCGACGACCGAGTTGATGGGTTGACCATGGGAAAGAGCATATTTTGCGAGGCCGATATTGCCAGTGACTGCGCGGAGTGCAAACCGAGATGTGGGACTGTTGAAGGAAACCCAGTCATAACAGATCGCATATACTTTGAAAAAAGGCAGCTCACACTCGGTGGTGACGTTGAACTTTGCCTCTGCCTTGTGGAATCTGGAGCAGTGTGGCATGGCTGAGAGAAAGGAGAAAGGGGAAGTGGAATGGGGGCGCAGAGAGGGGGGTGTTGAGGGTGTGGGGGTGAGTGGGAGGTGGTGGTTTGAGAAGAAGAAGGTTATAGCATCCCGAATGAGTGGATGTGGATGCTTGTGAGGAGAGCGTCGAGTGAATGAGACAAACCTCCCGTTTCCCGGCCGGCTGCTTGTGTTAATGCCTCCGTCACCGGTATTTCGGTCCCTTATTTGGTTTAATCCTCCGTCATGCTTCCATATTCCCTTGATTTCATTACACATCCGGCCATTCGTCTCCTCTTTCTGATCTCGATCAACACCGCCCACTTCACCGTGCTGCGTTCTCTAAACGATCTATTGTACTCACCCACAGCGCCGCGGTATATTCCCGATCCAAGGGCGTATTATCTCCACATCGCACCCAGCTATCCCTTTCATCCCGATCCCTTCCTTCGGGTTTTATTACCTACAGTATTCACTATATTGTTTCTTGCACCGTGCCATTGTCAAATGCCGCTCAGGCCCATCATTTTTCTTGTCCCCTACCGCCTTATCTCTGTACGAGTGTCCCTCTTCATCATTACCCTTCCAGTGCACAGAAATCGTCGCTCTTCAATCTCATCCGATGCCACCCGGATCAATCATCGCCGGACCCCCCGCGCTCTTTCTTTCTCCTTTCCCTTTCCTTCTCCAGTATCTGTTCTCTGTTCGGAAGTTACGCTCCACACTTTCTACCGCATTCCGTATCCACCATATCTATACAATACGATGAGTCATATCCAATCCATCGAAAATCACACGCATGTCTACTTCGCAAAGACCGTATTTATTTTGGGACCAGACCAACCCAGTCCAGCCACCTGATTGATTGGCCAGCCAAGCAACGCATCGCATCAGATGATGATTTGTACGCTAGTTGCAGTGTACTGACACTTGGCCGCCAACATGACGGCTCGTCAGGCACCCTGGCCAGCATGGCTGCTCGGGGGGCGGCTGGAGGTATCTCATATGGTCATCGTCAGCAACATTTCCAAACCACGCCACACTAAAACGCCTGTTCGGCTTGTGCAGTGAGTTCTCGAGTTCTTGAATCGAATGCGGTACGAGGAAGGATTCTCAAGGCGTGGTGCCAACCGGTATGAATCTAGAAGCGAACGAAATGAAGTAAACGCATATGCGGACGTAGAGCTTAATCGCGACAATTTCGCCTGTGACCTGTATTACGGCCGCGTGTCAGCCGAACCTGTGAGCGTGAACTCGAGCGTAGGTGTGATCACAGACATCCTCGCGGGGCAAAGAGACCATCACACCAACCCTCCCTCCGTTTCCCCAATTCGAAGATCTCCGCCAAGCAAGCTCCACCTCGCAGTGGTGTAGTTCCATTTCGGCAATCGATCAAATCAAATCTCCGGCTTTTGCCCAACTTGGGCGATTCGGGGATACACGCTCGGGAGTTTTCTTTGTGCGATCCATTTTTAGATCCCAGCGTCGACGTGTAGACCCATACAATACAGTCTGCCAACGCGCAAGGTGCCGCCAGGTCAGCAAAATCCGGCCCTTGACAGATGAAAGGGTTTCTGGAATGGCGATATATGTCAATATAGTAGGACACATACGTACATTCTACTGTTGTGGCATCTCGTCTCCCGCCATCAATTGTTACTGTTCTTTAATACTAGAATTCTACACGCATTCATGTGCTACTAGTACTGCACGCGATTATCTAGAACCGTATTGTCAGGCATCTCGTTCCTCGTGTTCCGGGTAAGCCCATCAGAGTGCATCACCTTAAAATGAGTGTCCAGAAGGGGAAAATCAGTTGGTACTGTAGTTGCTACCTCCTATAGATATTTTATATTGGCCGAACAAGCCGTTTGACGCCGCAAGGCTTCTCTTTCCACTAGGACTGCATCATTCATCGTGGCGATGTGTAAAAATAGATCTGACAGAGCAAACAAAACATGATACAGATCGCGAAGTCTACAGCACCCGAAGAGATCCTCGTGTATGACATTTGCAGTAGCACGATATCGCAAGAATCGAGATAGCTAGCCAGCCGCCCTGTCCGACATCGTTTTTTGACGACTCCCAATGTCTTAACTTTGATGGACAAAGTTTACTCAAAATTGAATGAGGAGGAAAGCGCAGGCGGAATGCTCATTGCAGTATTGTCGCCCATGAGTTTGAAACCCTTCTCTGCCACAAAAGGGCTGTTGACATCGAAGAGAAGGGGGTGTCATTTCATCCTATTCTCGCCGCCCCACCCCCACAGAGATGCATTCGCCTTGATCGAGCTCCATCCATTAAAAGAAGCACCTAAGAAAGCGAACCGGATGATGTATGGGGAACCGAGAAGTTGCGCAGGCTTGGCATTTGTTCCGGACCCACGTCCCCTCCGCATTGAGGGGGCATTTTATGCACCACGATCCGCGGGACCAGAGGTGCAGCACGGCGAGAATGCCCTGGTTCCATAAAACGATTGACGCTGGTACACTGGTATCCGAGCGATCACTTGGTCTTTGTGGTCCTTTGAGCGCATAATCTGACCCGGCACACGACCGCGGCACAGACCTGCCAGTCGGCCTATTCCGAAACCAAGATCTGCGTCGGGACTAAGTTAAGGATGGTCGTGGTCGCCAGAATGGAAGCCTCTGCTTGTGGACCGATGGACGCGCGGACGCCGCGGACAGTCTCTACCCAGAGTGCGGTGCTGTGCACGGGACTCGAAGCAGACCAGTGTACGAGTCCCATAGGTTCAGTTATGGAAGAAGAACGCGTCAGCCAACGGTCCCCAGCTCAGTTCCCTGATGTTGCGCATCTCACCACATGAGAGTCAGTCAGTCCCAAAAACTCCAAAATTGAACATACGGACCATTATCCAACGGCCCGAACACCGAAGTCGAGGGCGTAGCTCAGATAGTATCGTTGCTGGAGGCGGAGCTGGCTCGTCATCATGTTGCTGGCGCTGACGTCGTTCTAGCAGCCACCACGTGTACTGAGCATGCTCCTCCAAGCGATGACATCATCACTGGCACCGTTTCCCCCCGCGGCCAGCGGCTACGACCACCCGATCCGTTGACAACCGCCGTCACCCAAAGATACTACCACCTACCACTACTAGTGGTGGCGGTGGTTACAGTACTCCAGCACATGGTCCACTGGCACTGGCAGGCTTCGGACTTTTCGAACTTCCTAGTCTAGTCTTCTGAGTCTAGTCTTCTGGGTCGGAGTCGGCAGAGGGGACACGTACGACGACTTATCTGGGAACACTATTTCCGTTCACTCACCGCGACTCGGACTGTATTGGCTCCACCGCCCCCGCCCACTCACAGGCTTTCCCATGTTTTTTTCTTCTTATTATATTTAAAACAAAAAAATCAGCTTGTATCCCGGGATACTGCACAAGCTCGCCCGTGGGTGTGGAATCAGGCTCGGAAAGAACTGTGGAGCTGGCTTGGCGAATTAAATTAGCCCATCTGATAGGCCTGGGGAACCCAACGGTTAAAGGTTCCTTCTACAATAATAATCAGTACGGTACATCAGCTGTGTAAACCGCGGAGCTGCCAACGCGGCACTTCTTTTTCGCCTTTTCTATGACCCACCCGTCGTACAACGTCCTCCGCCTTGCTTTTCCGAGGGCGACACGTGGTCCGTTGGCTGAGATGCGCTAGTTTCGCTGGTTTGTTGATGTTCGAGAAGCGGAGGGGGGAAGACTCGGATTTTTTGCTGGGATGATTGGTGGAGCTGGTGAGCTGGGGGTGGATGTGGACTCTGATAGGATCTGATGTTCTAGGACGGGCGGGCGGGGCGTGCCACGGTGTCTCAAAATGCGCCATGGCGTCTGCAATGACACCTGTCGCCGATGCCCCGTTCCCTCTAGAGCGATCGGTGGAGAGGATTTCCCCGGCCCTTTTCTACTGGCGCCAGCCCGCGCACGGGGCATAAATAGGCTAGCTAGGTAGGTTTAAAAGTCTTGGGTGTAAATGCAACAGTCCTTTGGGTATACAGTACGCGCCCAGCTGTAGTGAACTCCTTCGCCACTGATCCGACTATCTGATGATAAAGAAGCGCCTCATCCACTCCGAGTCTCCGAGGCATTGTCAAATGGACGACGGGATCACTGCGCTTCGCCTGTTGCGTCGTTGTCAAGCAGACAAGTGACCAGGGATTGCTATTGTACTGTTGTTCTGGCATAGATTACAGTTTATACTAAGTTGACAACTAGGAATTTAGATACATCTATTTATTCAAAAGCACTGATCCATTTCCATGTGTTTTGCGTTATGGCACAGTAAAACATAGCAATGATAACCAAGGATTTGGGTACATGAAGAAGAGAAGAAAAAGTGAACAGTCGCGTGTTCTCAAATCCAAATGGAAAGATATCAGGTGATAATATCCGCATGTTGAAGGTTGTCGGTGACGATGCTTGAGCGGACCGTCGCAAGCGTTTGGCCATAGCCCTTGTGTCCTGCCCAATATGACGACCAAAATAGCGCCACATCGCATTCAGACACGTAAATCGACCAAGAGAGAATCGGACGTACAATGGCAGTCGTCAGGAAAGCGTGGACATCACGCGGCACGGGAGAATGTTTGCGCGCTATTTCTAGGAAATGCTTGCGGAGGTCTATGCACAAGTCGAATGGGTGTGAAGAGATGTCCACGCGTTATGCTTACACGAAGACGTACACTTGGACGCTGTTGGCATGTCATTTGCGCGGTCGCCGTAAGTGGAGATAGACCGTCTAATCGAAACACCACGCGCAAGCTTCCTTGCAAGAATATCGCATTTGTTGAGGAGCAGGATGAGATCCACCTGCATATCGTACGTAGTTCGTTAAGTCCCTTCGTAGCACGAGATAGAACGACTCATTACCTTAGCTAGAAGCTTGGATTTACATATCGTGTCCAAAACTTGATGCTATCCTCCAGCCGATTGATGCCTCCTTCTCCCTCTATCCGCTCATCGAACACGGATATTGGAGCGAGGAAGATGATTGCTTTTACGTCCATAAAATATGGGTGCCATGACGCGCGCTGGAGAGAACTGTTAGCCGTTATCAGCTAGCGGTAATATGCACGCACGTGTGTTCGTGAACCTCCAACATCATAAAAGATCCACTCGTGCCCCGACTCTCGCCCTTGACAGAAGTCAAACAAACCCATGCTACAAATATAGAGAATGATGCATACCCGTCTCAAACAGGAAACGATACTCCTGCACACCCATTGTTCGTAAACGCGCACGAACCACGTCATCGTCGCTTGGCTCGTATTCCCGGTTCGCGATTCGATAAAGGTCATCCAAGAAGCTTAATGCGGGAATGCTTAGGGTTCGACTCCACAGCGCAAGTAAAAATGGCTACTCACAATCCAGACTGATCCTCGAGGCGCACGTCACGCACTTCCAGCGCAGCGCGGACATCGTCATCTCCCCATAGCGCGGCGATGTCATCACGGGACATGAGGATAACCTCTAGCGCCTCGTCCGCGGGCGAGCGCCGCCCCGGGCTCTTTGCCCGTTGCTTTGCACGGACAAGCGCCGCAGCCCAGCCACCCCGCGAGCGTACGCAGACCTCCGCAGGTCGTCGAAAATCCCCGTATCGGCAGCCGCGTGTACCTCCTCGCCTTCGGCGAGTCCAAGATGCGCCTCGAGGTCGCGCTGGACGCGACGCAGCGGACTGAGACGCATCCGGAGAAGGTTGACCCGCACGGCGGTCTCGGGGGCGTGCTCGAGGGCATCAAGGATCGCGTTGACGGAACGGACGAGGTTGAGATGGATGACGGTACGCCAGGACATTTTCTGCTCTTCCCACGCCTTGCGGGCATACGACATTTGTAAGACTGTGTAGGCAAAGAGACGGAGTGAGCACACATGTAATCGCGCAGGGTGGGGGACTGGATGGACTTTTTACCGTCGTGGACTTCCCTGCATGCGCACAACACGGGGTGCGCAACACATACCCGAATTGGGTTAGTCAGCCTATGGCGGCCGGGAGTTGGGGGAGACCATACGCACCGCTCTCTGCCTGACCTAGCATAAGGACCTTCACCGCTTTCTTGCGCGAATTCGCCTGCCTCTCCAATCTGATCTGTTCATCGATCCGCTCGCTCACGCGTCGAGCCTCTGACTCGTTGGTTTCACGCAGGGCGCGTTGCTCTGGCGTCTCACGCGGCGGGGGCGCCAGGGCCCGAGCAAGCGGACCCAATGACTCATCCGAACGCCGGGTCAGGGTAACCATCGATCACAACGCGAGTAGTGTGTAGGGGGTGGGTTAAACACGTTGGGGTCGTGGAGCGACACAGACTGAGCGGATGGGAGGGGGAACCTGTCGAAAGGGCAACCTCGCGTTTTCGTTTGCGTTTTATGTATCGACAACCGTTTGGCGATGATCGAGACTGCATCACGGGCGCCTGTAGCGCCGGCGAACCCAATTCAGTGAGCGGCTCGCCGAAGTATAACCGCGTCCCACAATTCAGTTGATTGGAAAAGGTGCGCCTAACAAGCTTGCTCGCTCGAGCCCATTCCGCCCTGGTGGCGGGCTTGGCTTGTGTTGAGATCCTCGCGTAGGGCCGCAATGCCACCCCGTCTTGGGCGTCGTGTATCATCATCCCCATATGCAAGAAGCCTCCAGGGGCTCTTCATTTTGCACGAGCCACGTCTATCGCCGACACCAGCAGTCTCTTCAACGAACACTTGCAGGAGAAAACTGAAGTGGTTCATAATAAGCTCAGTTGAGTCCCTTTGACATCCTTGACATATGCAACTGTACTATACCAAAACGCGACCAGGCTGGAATTGGATTTGTATAGGCTCGAGCGATGATGATTGGTCGTCAGCGACAACATATGCTCAACCAACTAAGATACGGCACGATGTTGCCGTGACAGCAGTTTGTTGCAGGTGCTCATGACCAAGCAGGGGTGCGACTTTTCTCGTTTTTTTTTTTTGTAAATTGCCTAGCTAACAGCGCCAAGAAGGACCACTGGCATGCCATTCCCGTATGCAACTGGTGTATTAATTCTGGCTTTACAGCAATGGGTTAGTGAAGGTGCTTAAGGAGGTCGTTGGATGGAAAATCAATGGGAGAGATTACTGGCGTAAGGGAGGTCAAGAAGTACTCAGCCAATCGGTCGCGAGCGATTCAGATGCGCAGACCCTTCTCTTCGTTTCGATCGACCATCGCGCCAGAGAACTTTGGATTCTTCTTCAGTGAGGCCGTGGATATCTTCTCTGAATCGAGCATGAAATGAATCACCGCACGCACACATCGTTAAAAGCTTGAATAAAATTAAGACAAAAAAAGGATAGGCAAAAAAGAAAGAATTGCATCACGCTTCATGCATGGTTTCCTGACGGATGCTTTCGCAAATTTTTTTTAGTCTGCCATCATGATGGCTCAATTGAGGACCACGATCTGGGGTATTCCAAATGCCCAACACTAATAACTGAATAGGCATGTGTTCCTCGCCCACGTGTGCGATGCGATCGGGAATAACCAAAAAAACAAACAAAAAGAACATCAACGAAAAGGGGCGTAGAAGGAAAAAAAAAAAAACGAAAGAAAGGGGGTGTGGTCGTCAAATTCTGGGGATGTATGAATGTGAAATGTGCGTAGTTGGATGGATGCAAACGGATTGAGCACGAGCCTACAGAGTTACCAACCAGCAACCGAAAGTCGGATCCGCGCCAAGGCGTATCAAGCTTAGGGTGTTTCTGTTACCCACAGGTCACTTTTCAAGTTCCCTGGTCCGTGGACCAAGAAGAAGGCGACTATCGCGACATGAGCCCGGTAATTGAATGAAGTGCGCCTGCAGCACAATATCGATGGGGAGCGACAATCGTCCTTAGTCACTCAACTCTTGCTGTGCGTCAAGGGTTCTTTTCTTTTGACGATATGAACAGCCACTTCGACACGCGAATTGTTGGCACGTTAGCTTGGCAGAGCAAAGAGATAATCGCCATCGACTGTGAGTGACACTGGAAGGGGCGGAAATGAGGCGTTGATAATGCGGTGACGAGTAAGCCAAAAAATTACCGAAGGAGTGAAATGAAAGGGCAACGGCAAGGGTTGTGTGTCACTCTGTGCTTCTATATGCTTCTTGGCTTGCTTCTTGAGGGACACTGATAAGTTGACAGACGTGTACAAACTGTAAATGAGATCCGCAATGTTTAAAAATACAGGTGCTTGTGATCCGTGCGGTTTTTTTCTTTCATGAAAGAAACGTGTGCTTCGTGAAACATGTCGCAGGAACCGGAGGAAGAGGTAAAATAGTAAGCTGAGCACTCTGTGAGTCTGTGCGTTCGTCGGTAATATTGCCAGTGGACGCGTGGGACGAAGACGAACAGTGAGCGCCAACATCTAATCACCGCTCTCACCCCTGCCCATATTACCGCCGCTTCTCTTTGGGGGTTGGTTGACAATGGCACTGGAATCATCTACCTCAAGTCCTCACGAAATGACCGACCACGCGCCAGAACAAGTACAAGCATCTGAAAATATCCGCGTTATTCTCGTGGGCATCGGGTACGTGCGCATATTCGGGACATTTAGTCTGATCAATCAGACCGCCATTGAAGAGGTGCCACCTGCTCAGGCAAGACGACGCTTGCGAAACATATGCGCAACATACTCCCGGACAGTTTCATCATCCATCAAGATGTACCGTACCGTGCTCCACTACACTTCTCTCGCGCTGCCGCGCCACGCGGCTGATCCGACTTGTTTCCGCTTCTTTCGCTCACGCAGGATTTTGCCCCAGTACGCACTCTCCAGTCTTCGGCTCCGCTCTTTCTACTCCGACTGATCATGTCTTGTCTGATCTGCGCAGCCCGAGGCATCGTTGCCGATACACCCCACGTTTGGACAGGACTGGGACTCTGCCCCAACGGCGATTGATTGGCCGCGCCTACGCGCGTTCATACGTGCTGTCAAGCGCGACGCGCGCTTACCGATGATCACGTCTCGCACGACCACCTAAACGAACAGAAGCTCGTCGAGCTGGACGAGTCTCTTGCAGCGCGGTGCAAGGAGGAAATCGCGCGCGTACAGAAGGAGGTCGAGGCTGCGT
This sequence comes from Lactarius quietus, assembly GCA_015025155.1. Lineage (NCBI taxonomy): Eukaryota > Fungi > Basidiomycota > Agaricomycetes > Russulales > Russulaceae > Lactarius > Lactarius quietus. The sequence continues at coordinate 166,507 of WITN01000081.1, read as the reverse complement.
CTGCGTGCGCGTCGTGTGGGGATTCGTGGATGGCTTCTTGTTGTACTGGGATCAGGTACCGTATATCTCGTCTGCAGTCCTGATAGTGGCGGTCCCTTTCGCCCCACAAATTTGACCACCCCTCTAGGAGGTTGTTGATACCCTCGACGCTAGGATATTCATTCGTGTGCCATACGACATAATCAAGGAACGGAGGGCAGAACGTTCAGTATATGCCACTGCTGGTAGGTCTTACAACAGCACTTGTTTTGAGACCTCGTCCCCTTATTTCCCTTCCTTCCCCTTTTAACCTCCTCCACCTGCGTGCGTCAACTTTGGCCTCGTCGAGAACAAATGAATTCAGAGGGTACATTTTGGAAGGACCCCCCGGAATATTTTGAGAAGCTCGTTTACCCCGCGTACGTTGACGCGCATCGCTCTATGTTCACAGTACACGTTTCTCCGACCTCTTGAAGTGCATGAACTGATAGATACACGCGACAGGACGGCGATGTCGAGCGTGGCTCGACGTTACTCCCCGGCCTTGTGGTTATCGATGCCTTGCAGCAGAGCATGGATGACGTGGTCACACGGTGCTGTGAGGAGCTCGTCGCGGTACTTCGTCGATCCGCCCATACCAGGACAGCGGAGGCGTAGCGTTGTGTATAGCCCTAGAAAATGAATACTGTAACACTGTAACGATACGAGTATCTACCAGCCTCGTGCTGTCTCCGTATCAGTAAAACTATCAGTAAAACTTAGCACTTGTGGCGCTGTCTTTCTTCCGAACTCCGAAGCGTAGATACTCACCCCATCTTGGAGACACGAGGCCCACTAGTGCTCGACAGGTCGATCCATCCATCCCTGCATCCCTGGTGGCCAAGGAGACCAATTCCCCTCTCAGGAATTTGGGAAAGAACATCCTCGTGGTTCCTGATTCGATTGCGTCCGAGCCCGAAGCGGTGGCCAGTATAGCGTATCATGATAGCGTATGGGACCTGACCTAGAGAAGGGAAGGATATCCAACTTGATGAATGGTTCCTGCGAGCACGCGGATACTGTAACACTCATCACATACCGTCTAACAGGCTGGTATTTTACCGTCCATTTCTGTTCCATACTTACACCGCTCCTCTCGACACTCCCCACCGCGCCACTACGCCACCGTGTCGATTCACACCGTCACACCGTACTGTACACTGTCGTATAAGCGGGATATAAACTGGATTCAAAAAAAAAAAAAAAAACTCATCACAATGCAGCGCTCCCTTTTCCGCCGACCGGAACGTTACTGTAGAGAGCATTGAGCGCACGTACTGTACGCAAACAGTTCGTCGGGTTTGAGAGCTTCGCCGGGCGTTGGTCAGGACGACAACGCCGTGTCGTAACAATTCACTGGCTCTTGAATATGCGCGGACAGTGCAGTAAACGGATAGATACATCGCGGCCCTACCGTAGATCCGAGTCCTGACCCTTCGATGTCTTTGGATCCCTCCGTTGAGCGCCATCAGCGCGATCGTCCTGCGGAGTTCTGTGCTTCGAGCAGCCTCCAGGTTGTGGGGTGGGCGATCTAAAGACAAATATGTTGGCACCCCGACCTTCCGACGTTACAGTTGCGAATGTTGCACGTTGCACGTGCGTAACCTCCTGTGTACAGTATGGCGTGCCTCTCTGATCTCGGTCGCTGTGCCTGTTGATTGACATTGCGTCACCGCCATCGGTTAGCGAGTACAGAACTGTATTGGAGAGGAGTCTGATGGCATGATGCTGCCATGCTGATCCTGAATGTGAGAGTTTGTTTGCGATCCCCGACGGCCTCGCTGCTAACTTGAATAAGCAATATGCGCCTTCTCGTCATTTACTTTAGAGTCGGTATTGTACAGTATAGGTTCTTGCGATGACAACCTCTCAGCAAAAGGTGGGGTGTGGTTCAGGTCATACTGCAGACTCTTGGGTTCAACGCAGGCTCGTGAACCAACGTTGACGAGAATTGGATCGTAGCTAATAAGCACAGCAAGACTTCAAGCTCCCAGTTCTATAGCTGTAGTCGCATGTATGGAAGTGCGAGAGGCCAAGCGTCGTGCTACTGTAGTACATATGTGCCATCATTTGTCCCGCGCATGTCGTGCGCCGCCAACAAGTGACCGACAAGTGACATCGTCCACTAGTCCACATGTGTGTGCGTGATGGCGGGGTCCAGAACAAGCGCAAGCGCTGGCGGTTAGAGTGTACTGTATTTCCTTTGCATTCATGTGTGTGCTCTTTTTTCAAAAAAACATAATTCATGTGGAGTAGGCATGTGTGTGGGTTCGTTTGGCGATGGTGGAGGCGCTCACCATAGGCGCGCGTAGACGAAACTGGCAAGAGCCGCCGGGGGATGGATGCAGTGCCTGGCCAACACGCGTCGCGTTCCTCCGAGTCTACTGTAACCTGTGCAGCTCTGCCCCTGGCCGACCCTTGGCGAGCGAGCTCTCCCTGCGTCACTACGAACACTTCCCCAAGACCGCTCGCTCTTCCCCACAGTTTCCCCCCCTCATACCCTTGTGGTATACGCGCCGACGTGACTGCCAACGCAACGCCAAAATGACTGGGTCTCTAACTCAAGCATCATCTACCAGTATCAGTACCAGCACCAGCACCAGCAGTCCAAGCCAGCCAACTCCGCGCCCCGGAGACTGCCTCTCGTGCCGCATCATTGGTACTGGTGCGCTTGGCGTGACGGGCCTGTACGCTATCAACCAGGCGCGCGCGCATCAGCCCGGCTCGGTCATCGGGAAGCGCATTATGGCAGGCGTCGGCGTGTTGTTCTTGCTTGGGAGCGTTGCGCGTTGGCGTGCGTGAAATACATTCTTCGCTCATAGACCGTACGTACGCTACCGCTGCATGCGAACCTGTTCAACTTCGCATCGTAACTTATCTTTACTACGTATCATTTCAGGCGATGACTTTATGCGCTTCTGTCGTGCTCATTTTCGAAATTCATGGCATTTTGGTTCGTCTCTTGATGGTACTGTACAAACATGACTAGTTGACTGTCTTTCTGGGATTATCTCCCCTCGTCTGAAAATAAAGACAACAGACTTGAAATGCAGTTGGCCAATTGGTCTTTTTCATTGAAGGGAGACGGTCCTGGAACGGGCCTCACTGCGTCCACGGGCTTTTTTCTTTGCATTGAGAAGCGATGGAATGCCAGGATTTTGCGTCTGTCTCCACGTCGCGACGTGCTATGATTAGACACCATGGCGCGCCTGGTGAAAGAAATTGGCATTGGTAGAGCCCGTGAGGATGTAGTCGAGCCGTGCTATCCGGTTCCATCCCCCTTACGCTGGCCGTGCAGCACGTTCACCTGTACGCCTACTGACATTGAGAGGGACCAGAATATTCTTGGGATTGTAGGATTTCTAAATCATGATTATCCGAGCACGGAGGACCTGACAACGTTCGTCTGTGACTGCCGCTCCGACGCCACGGCCGCCGATGCGACATTGACCATCTGGGATATGACCCGAGCAACCCCAGCGACGAGTTCAGAAGGAAGGTGCGTAGAGAAATATTGTGTTTTTTTAAGCTTGAGCTGTTGCCCATGACATTTTGGCGATATATCTACTCGGCACAGCGGTCTTTGCGGAAAAGAAAGCCTGCATTCGCCAATTCGTAACTGAAATGGGTTGCTATTGCGTGTTGCGCTCTATTTAGCTTGGATCATGATGTTCTTGAGTTTGTAGCGTAAAAATAAAGACCAGAAACAACAACAGCCATTTGAAACGAATCCAGATGAACATTTTTTTGCGAAATTACGCGACAAGTTAATACACAACCATCTGATAGCACGATCATCCGCCGAAGGATTGCGTAGAATCGAAAACGTGCAATTCATTTTATTATTTCCCTTATCCGAAGATGGTGTTGAGCCAAATGGCCATTCGGTATCCCTGCTTGGCGATCTGGAGGTCGATCTGCGACATCCGCGTTCATCTTGAATGCGCCGAAATTAGGAGGAGGAAATGGGGAACGTACAACCGGAATGGTATTGTTGAAGTACGTGCCGGTGCACAGGTCTGTCCGGTCACAAATCGAAAACCACGGACTAAGAAGTTTTTAATGCTACATTAAACGCGGAACTAAAAGTCTCTGCTCACGCAATCATAGGCATTAGCTTCTTGGGCCCAGCCCAGCGGAACCATGGTCCCGCTGAGAGCGGCCTCGTTGATGTTGCTGACCCACCGGCTGCAAGCGATTCGTATTCACCACTCTATCGTGATGGCGGCAGCAGTCCCGAAATGTCATCAGAAGTAAGGAAAAATGGGATTGGGGATGTATTACCGTGATGCGGGTCGCGAGATTGTTTGCCCAGGTCTGCGCGCTGCCGCTATAGAGCGCGTTGACGTTCGTGGTGAGCATGCCAGTGTCTAGAAAGAGACGTTAGCCCTACAGATGGAGCTTGGGCACGGCGGCCAAGCCGCGGACGATAATCAGCCTGAGGCTCACCCCAGGCTGCATGGAGGTTCGTAGAACGCCATTGCAAATTGCAGAAATGTCGTTTCCTCCGACTTCGTATTCTGTGAGCACGGAACGTCCGTTAGAAGTCTCAAGTCAAAATCCCGTGAGGTTTACGGACCTCGTGTGCAGCGGCTGGCCAATGTCGCCGATGAAGTGCGCTGTTGGGGGAGCAGTTGCCGTCAGCTCGTGCGACGGACAACGTTGCCGTCTAGCGTCAGCCACAACTGATGAAGAGCAGAGCCTGTTGGACCTGCGTCGGGTCTGTTTGCCTACGATGTCAGGGAATGGCCCGCCACCTTCTAGTGAAGTGGTAAACTACGTCTGGACACGGTTGGTGCAGTTTTGAATGGCGCTAACTATCGTGCAACGCGTTAGCAGTCGTCGAAGTTTTCGACTCGATGGATGGAGGAACACGACTTACCAACACAGCCACTAGCACCGCAGTCGCGCGCATAGTTGACGGAGCAAGAGGTCGGGGGGCTATCTAATAATTCGAGTCAGTGCGTGCGCGCGCATATATGAATGGGGTCAGGGACTTACCCATCGCGTCGATGAAATGGAAGGCGCGGAGAACTTGAACGCCGTTTCAGAGCGCACAGTGTCGGCCCACTAGTCGACGACTGGATGTTAGCTGCCAAGCAATCGTAGATGATTCTCGGCACGCACGGTAGCTGCAGGTCCGAGGGAGAAACTGTAAGAGGACCCAGAATCGACTGGACGTGGACAACGTGTTTGGTGTGAGGAACTGGGTGAAAATAGGTGGGGTAGAGATTCAGCCGCATCCGCACCACGCACACAACCGTTGATGATCATTCGGACGAACCTGCATCGCGAGATAACTGCGTTTAATTGGTATTAGCGTGTGCAGGAGTGCCCTTCGTAGACTACACATACCCGGTCGTCTGATGGCCGAGATTACCCCAAGCTGCAACGCCGCAAGGCGCGACAAGGGCAGCTGCGAAAGCGCAAGGAAGAGCGAACTTCATGGCTGTGTGAGAGTCTGCGACGGTTATGGAGAAGCAAGTTGGTGCTCAAGTGAAAAGACAAAGGCTTTTTATACGACGAAGGCGAGTGCGATCTCTTTTCTTTTCTTTTTCCATAAAACAAAAGCCGTTTTTGTGAGTCTGAGGGCATATAGCCCTACGTCGCACTTCGCTTTACAGAGCTTGCGAAACTTTGATATGTCGCGTGTTTAGTAACAGAACCTACGAGTGGTTCAGTTTCGATGTACGAGTGCGAAATTTATTATGAGAGCGCGGCGCATGGTGCCACATCGGCGTGCCATCCTCGTGCACGAGTATCGCAGACCATGTGGCAACCGTAGCACAACGTTCCAAACACCGTGTGATGCCAAGAGGAAGAGGGAAGAACCACGCGATTCCAACGGGTGGATACGATACAGCAACAGTTCACCCCAGGTCTCAGGGGACGTGGGGTCATAGAAGCGCTACTATCATTGAAACAACCCTTGCTTAGCATACTAGTAACCGGTCACCATCGCTGAAAATATCACATGGTGCACGTGATCGCGTCATGCCGTGCCCAATAGTCGCGTCTTCCTCGTCCATCTCCGTGACATAAGTACGGCGGCAATACACTGATGCTCATAGGGTCGTCTGTGACCTAGGCCAACCCTCTCCTCGACGTGTCATACCAACTCTACAGAAAATGAAACCATCTTCTGTATTGTCGGCTATGCGCTAGCTAATCAACCACGCCAACATATACATCTCGGGCGTCGAAAATGTACTCGAGATTGCAGGGTATTTCGAATTCCAAGATCAACGAACCTAGCGATTTCATTCGCAAATATCACTCCATGCGGCGGACTACATCCTCGATAAGGAGAGCATCCCTCGGACGACCGCTACGTCATACGACTTTGAAGACATCGACGTCTTGAAGAATTTGTGTATGACCATTTACGCAGCTCAGTCCCATGGCGTGAGTGGCGTCGGCGTCCTCCTTTCGAGTGGTAACATCGTGTCGACGGGGGGCCGGCGACCAACGACGGTTCCGCCCAGATTGTACCCAAATTTCCTGCAACCTGTACAATCGGGTTTCTTCTCAGACAGGAAGTAGTGCAAGAGTGCGGGTTCAGGACACTCACTGCATCGCCACGTTTGGCAGGTCACCGTCGTCTGCGGAACGAGTATTTCAATCCGAAGGTCGCAGGGGGTTTCTCGCGCACGACCTTTCATTGACGATGATCCAGAATCTGATGACCTGCGCGGCAATGTTGGGATGCCGCGGTCAGAAGCGCCGCGCCAATTACAAAGGAATAATAGGTTGGATCAGGTCACGGAAGAGAACAAACTTGTAAAGGCCATCATACTGGTTGCACAGGTGCTGCAAGAAGGTAGGTATGGCCTGTCCTCGGTAGGTGGAGCGATTAGAGTTCGAGAAACCGCCGCTGGAGAGACTCTCTGCCACCTTGGGTTGGTAGCTAGTCGTTCCGCGAGTCCTGCCTCAGGCTGTAGAGCTTAGAGATGGTATGACGCGCCGAGCAGCTGGGTTAAGGACACTCCTTTGAGCATCAACGCGTCGCCGCGTGTAGGGGGGATACAATGATATTGCATGATTTCTGGAAGTCGTCGAGATGGTGTCTACAACGCAATGGGTTCGTAGAAGTTGGAAGAAGGCTCTAGTTTCGGAGTAAGTACGAGAGCGGTGTGAGAGCTTTGATGGCGCATGTTTGCGTGGGAACTGAGCGTGGAAGGCAGAAGTAGAAGCGGCCTGACCGCGGGTTGCTTTTTTGAGATACTGATCCACGGTATAAATTCTATAGGCGTGGCAGCGTGGATACAGCATGATCACGGCAGCTTTTACATACTTGCTGGCGGGTATTTATCGCTTGCGTCTTCATCTAGGGTTAGTTAGTGCCGGCTGCAGACGGTCACTCTCGTTTCACGTTATACTGTGGGGTGTCGGTGGGCAAGAAACGACTGGGCGTGATTGCGCATATATCTCCTAGTAGGTAATTCAACACCGCCATCTGGGTGCCAATGTAGGGTATGACAACGCATGGGGAGGGGGCGACAACGGAACATCCTCCGCTGCAAAGAAGAGGGATTGACACGCGGCGGCGACGTGGAAGATGGTATGAGGGTGGATTGCAGTCCTCAGCCATGCATGAAATGCATAACATGCTCACGCGAGTGCTTTGGAGATTTGACGTGTTAGACAAAGGCGTCTTTCTAGCGAAGAGGAGGCAAGAATGCACTCTAGACCACTGCTAGGCCCAGCCGAGGACTAGCCCAGGCGGCCGGGAGCCCGAGTCCGAGCGGCCCGGGCGTCGGGTATCTTTACAGGACTTGCGGGGTTATCACATGTCCGTTGCTGCGCCGAGCCGGTTCACCTTAAAAGCACTCTCTACCCACCTGTCTTTCCGTACTGCTTTCGTGTTCTCCATCCATCATCCCCTTTCCCCAAATGGCTCAAGTCATCGTAGTTGGCGGCGGTCTTGCTGGCCTTTCTGCAGCACATACTCTTCTTGAGCGTGGTGCCAATGTACTCCTCCTCGACAAGCAAGGGTATGTTCCGATCCGATTGCTCCTTTTCTTTTTGCCTGACAACACCCCCTTATAGTTTCATGGGTGGTAACTCCACCAAAGCGACGTCCGGTATCAATGGTGCTGGCACTCAATCTCAGCAAGACCTTGGCATCACGGACTCTGCAAAGATTTTTTTTGACGATACCAAGAGTTCTGTGAGTATCCTCGAAACTGGGCTTTGACAACGTTCTGACTGTATCAGGCTCGGGACCTCGCGCGTGATGACCTCATCCGTGTTCTTACTGGTCGCTCAGGCGACGCTGTAGATTGGCTTCAAAACAAATTTGGTCTTGACCTCTCCAAGGTTTCCCGACTCGGCGGCCACTCTCAACCCCGCACCCACCGCGGTGATGCCCAGTTCCCTGGTATGGTAATCACCTATGCTCAGCTTGAGCGTCTCGAAGACCTCGCGGACTCTATTCCCGAACGCGTCAAGATCCTCAAAAAAGCCCGCGTAACCAAACTCCTCAAGGACCAGTCTGGTACCGTTACTGGTGTCGAATACATTCAGAACGGCAAAACTTCCACTGCACTTGGCCCCGTCATCCTCGCCACTGGTGGTTACGCTGCCGATTTCACAAGCGACTCGTTGTTGCAGAAGTACCGCCCAGAGCTCTGGGACCTCCCGACAACGAACGGCGAGCACTCAACTGGTGATGGCCACAAAATCGCCCTTCTGCAGGTGCGAGTGCCGTCGATATGGAGAAGGTACAAGTGCACCCAACCGGCCTTGTCGACCCTAAGGAGCCCGAAGCCAAGGTCAAGTTCCTCGCTGCTGAGGCACTTCGTGGGGTCGGCGGTCTTCTGCTTGACAACGAGGGTCAGCGTTTTGTCGATGAGCTTCAGCATCGTGACTTTGTGACTGGCAAGATGTGGGAGAACGGCAAATACCCTATCCGCTTGTCCTCAATGGTAAGTCCAGCAAGGAGATCGAGTGGCACTGCAAGCACTACGTCGGCCGTGGGCTCATGAAGAAGTTTGACTCTGGAGAAGCCCTTGCCAAGAGTTCGGCCTATCCCCTGCTGTCCTCAAGAAGACCTTCGATGACTACAACTTGGCTGCAAAGACCAAGAAGGACAAGTTCGCGAAGAAGGTGCGACATCGTCTCTTTACCTGCACGCTATACTGACTACGTGGTATAGTTCTTCTCGGATGATAACTGGACACTTAACGACTCATTCCATGTCGCCGTAATGACTCCTGTACTACACTACACTATGGGCGGTCTCGAGATCGACGCAGAGGGCCGTGTACTCGCAGCCGGTGGTACACCCCTCCCTGGCCTGTTCGCTGCCGGTGAGGTTGCTGGTGGTGTACATGGTGCAAATCGGCTCGGCGGTTCTTCATTACTTGGCTGCGTTGTCTTCGGACGAGTGGCGGGCGATTCTGCCTCCGCGTACCTTTTGCAGACCTTCGGTGACGTGAGCTCGAGGGCCGCAGGACGTGTAGCTGGCGTCGCCGCTCAGCTCGGCGCGCAGCCTGAGACAGCGAAGGCGAGGGAGGAGGTGGCAACGAGCTCGGGCGCAGCGAAATCACCACCCAGCGCTGGTGGAAAGACATTCACGATGGACGAAGTTGCGAAGCACAACAAGAAGGACGACATTTGGGTCGTCGTCGATGGGGAAGTCCTCGACGTGACCAATTTCTTGCCAGACCATCCGGGAGGAGAGAAGGCGATTTTACTCTATGCGGGTCGCGATGCGACGGAGGAATTCAACATGCTGCATGACCCCAAGGTCATTCCAAGGTATGCCCCAGATGCGGTGATAGGGCGGGTGCGGAAGTAGGCGGCACCTTCAAAGGTACCGGGTAGAATTATTTGGCAGCGGGGTCCAGCTTGTATTGCATAGGACATCAGTTGTATCTTATCCTAATCCTCATATTCAATATCTCAATCGCTAGGAATGGATTTGGAGGCACCAGCTAGCATGGATAGCACTCTACTGTGACGCCACAGTTGCGGCGTTAGCATGGCTTTTTCTTTTCGCAATCGCAAACTTGAAATACAAGGTGTGTCCATTAGAGCTGCGTCTACAGCCACTGGCACAGCAGTTATCATCGCTTCCGCTGAACCCAGGATCTGTGCTCCTGACCTGTCGCCGCCGCGATTTGCACAGGCTGCACGAAAAGCCCCTTTACCTGGAGAACTTTGATGCATGTGACGTGTGATGTCGTCGTTCCCCGCTGGGCCAATTTGTCCCGCCTCTCTCACTCTCACGACATCTTTTCCTGTTGTTTACTTTTCATTTCCGCTAGGTTCTGATGCGGCTACCGAGCAGATCTTTTCTAGGGGTAGGGACTCGATACGATATCGTTCCGTCGTGCTAGCCTGAAACCAGACACCGTTCGTTGTATCATTGTATGCTGATGCTCGTGAAACAGCGTCTCCGTTTAAACAAAGCAATTAAAGACCATCGAATAACATACATGATCAATCTGTACTTATTATTTTAAATTACCATATGTACCGATACCGATACGGACAGATAACGACCGCAAGTGGTTGTATCCTGAATCAGTGCTGTACTTGTGGTTCGTCAAACTCTCACGCACGTCCCACGTAGCCTACGAGCGTAAGCAGACAGAGTCAGGATTTGATTTGTAGCGTATATAGAGTGGCGGTATGGAATCGCCGGCGGTTACAACGACATTGCAACATATTGTACAGTCTAGACTTACATGTTTTACGGAAGAATGGGAATCTCGGAAAGGAATAGATATACTTCAATCACAGTCGAGCCCGAGCCTGCCCCACCCGCTACATCAATGCCTCTTATTACGGCCCCATGGTTCCATCCACATACTCGGCTTCTGTAATTCACAGGCTTTCACTCGAACTAATAAAATTGCCTGGACCTCCCCCTCACGGAGAGTAACCGCGCCATCGGCGATTTGATCCAGGATGACCCACGGATTGAATGTCTCAATCTGGCTCCGTTCAGGAGACGACCAAAAGTCCGTGGTAACTGCGGTGATCCTCTTGCCGCCAGTGCTTCTTGAATAAGCCGGTACATTTCCCCTCCACGTGCAGTGCGGAAGTGGGCAGTGTATGAAATACGGTACGTGTGTCAGTTTGTGTCTGTCCAGCTCCTGCCGACGAGAGAATGATCCAGGGCAAATGGGGCATCGCCAGGGATTCCTCGTGCTAGTAATGAGTGGCGTGATGCTGCTCTGGATAGAGGACGAGGACGCGGGAAAGTTAGGCTGTGGCTGGGTGTAGACAAGATCCTCAATGTTGGCCCATTGGTGAACAGACTAAGAGTATGTTTTTTAATATGAATCACCGAGTCGAATGGTACATAGCCAAAGAATTAAACCGACCTGGTGCGACGCCAAGCACTGGCAGAAGAAGTTAGCAGAGTTATTTCCGCCAGGTGAGTATTGGAGGTGGCTGTGAATGGGCAGATGTGTTCATATTGTAAAAAGGAAAGAGCCCAGTCGACAGAAAATCAAGGGCGAGAATGGTGTGGGCTAATCGCTCAGGGCGATGCAGGCAGGTTATATACTGCATATACCTCGCGGCCGAACGAGCACATTGGACCTGGCCCCTGGGGCAGCGCAGGCGCCTTTTGGCACACTAGGCGGTTGCAATAAGAACCAGATACCCATGATAAGCTTCACATCATTGTAGCTCCCTGTGGGCGTCTCACAATCTGACCAATTGAACTTTAGTATTTGGGCGACGGAACTGGAATACATTGTCAACGCCCTGCTGTGGACCCGTCCAAAGCCTCGTGTTGGGGTGCTTGTTTGAACAACTTGTGACCTGTGATGATAATTAGGCACATGATTCTTGGGTCCACGCCACGACAGGGCTCCGCCGTTAGGATGGATTCAGAACGGCGAACCTTGTTACGCAGACCCGCCCTAACGAGGCAATTTAGCGACGCCACTTCTCCTACAATCCGCTAGCAAGGTGTACCAGAGAGACCTCATTGTGTATGCAGAACCCCAAAAAACCAGATCATCTGACATGCTCAATGTGAGGGGTCAATGACAAGTTAATTCGCGTACTCTCATCCAATGCGGTGGCGCTGTCATGAAACGGGGGACAACAACAACAACACCATCTGCAAGCTCCCCGCGAAGTACGGTACGATGCCATCGCTGCAGGGGAGGCCATGAGACGACGACTTCGAGTGCAAGGTATTCCATAGGGTTGCGGATGAATGTGAATGCCGCGCCAAATGTATTCTGTGCGGTCGACGCCCAAAGTGGTGGGAATCGCCTCATCGAGACTGGCTCGGAGGAGCCTAACACATCCAACGCAAAGCACCGAGGCCCATACGCACGGCTGATCCAGTTCCTCCCTTCCCGACGAGCCCCTCGAAACAATACGCCACCAATGCCCGAAGGGCCTTGTCGATTTCGGATAGGAGCGTAGAATAGGCAGTCGCTGACTACGCGTCCGAGCTGATGAGAAAAGCCCAATAACACGAGGAGAAGGATGCGTGCAGCGAGAACGACGCCCACGACGAACGAGCGGAGAAAGGCTCCCTCCACCGTCGACGCCCCCTCAGGGGGCGTCGACGGTGATCCCAATCAAGCGCAACACAGTCATCGCGGTCCCCTAGGTGGAGGTAGCGGACCGGATTGGGAGTGCGGTGCAGGCGGCGGTGAACCTAGGATAGGCAGACGACTCAAACCCTAATCGTAGGACGAAAAAGGAACGACCCTAGAAGGAGCCAGACGCCAGCACAGCCAGGCGAAACTTCTCCACAGATGCAGTGAACATGAGACGCAATTAGGTGATGTGTACGATCGTTTAGACGAATGCGGACAATAATGTGCTTAGCCATTTGCAGTGGACATGAGGAGACGCAATTAGGTGATGTGTACGATCGTTTAGACGAATGCGGACAATAATGTGCTCAGCCATTTGCAGTGGACATGAGGAGACCGTATAGACGAATGCGGACGATTATGTGCTCAGCCTTTTTACGCAGGACGCGAAGGGGTAGATATTCTAAGTGGCGCAGATGGTCCAAAATGGGAGCTGACATCGCTCATATCCTGACGAGATGACTTTTGGAAGAATGTTTCTATGATTCAGCGTGATCATGAGCTGGGCCTATGGGAATCACCCGGCATGAGAACCGTGAGGAAATGTCGGGCCTGTACCATTGTCGGAGGACCCATAGACGGGAACTACGTGCCCGGGTACTTACCCGACTTCGTGCATTAACCGTAGAGCAAACCACCAGATGTCGAGCAGCTACCAGCATCCGCGTGACAGCATATTCATTGCAGACGGACCAAGAGGGCATAAGTGGACGAGGACCCCTTTTTCAGTGTAATAAGGGGCCCTCCTGCTGGCGGGAAGGAGGGTTGGAATGTTGTAAACTGCTACTGCGAGTCTGCAATGACAATGTGTCCCTGAGGGCGTTGTGGAAGCGTTTCGAGCCACTGGCAGACTAAGTCAGATCGAGAGAGAACTCGTGAACAAGTCGCCAGCTGTCACCGGTTGCACGGTTGTTTGAACTTTGTATTGCGTACGGCAGGGAGCTGTAGGGATAGATTTGGACAAATTTTCAAAGGCAGGCGCCAAGATGTGATGTCTCATGATTGTCTCATATTCTGCGTGACCTTTGACAAGGACAGCTAAAGCCGTATATGGAAGGGCTGTGTTGTATGCCCAGTAGCGATTCGCTTTCACTGGGTGGCATGATTCTGCGCGATTTTTGAGTCGCGATGGCGATGTGACATTGAATTTGATTATATGGGTCCGAGTCAGGGCTGTGCGGCAGTATGTTCATGCTTACGTCAGAACGGGGAGCACCAGCCAGAGCGACCTTTTTCAACAAGAAAGCTTCAAGTTGCAAGAGAAACAAATATTTTGTACACCAAACCATCATGAACGTAAAATTATATACGGTACCGCATGGTGCGTGCTGGATTAGTTTTTTGAATGGTGTTATTGAAGGAGTCATAGGAAAAAAGAACGGACGACAACTCTGGTTGTGAGTGCCGTATTGGCTGGTTTCAGAGCTATCGACACTGGTTGGTCATCCGAATACTATTTGTAGCTCCCCGAACCTGAGCGGCACATGTCACTAGCGTGTCAACCTAAGCATTACCGGTGAGCTGTTGTAGTGCAGTATAGTATCCTGAGATCTCACCTAGTACAAATTGGGGCCAATCAAGGGAGGATCTTGTCGGGGAGGCCTTGGAGATCTTGTACCAAAAGCATGGATACAAGCGGGAGGATCTGTTCCTTCAGACGAAGTGAGTTTATCATTTCTTCAGCGCGTTGGTGGCGGGTGATCACACTGGCTCATGCAACAGATTTACTCCAATCAGTGGGCAGGACACCTCCCAGCCGCTTCCTTATGACCCTTCTAGTACCGTGGAAGCGCAGATCCGCAGCTCATTTGCAACCTCCTTACAGCAACTACGTACGACATATCTTGACTCATTCATGTTGCATTCTCCCCTGGAGACCTATGCGAAGACCCTGCAGGCATGGCGCATCCTTGTCGCTCTACAGGACGAAGGTCGTGTACGTGCAATCGGTCTCAGTGGGGCGTACGATCCGACTCTTCTTGCTCGATTGGGGGAAGACAGTGGGCGCGCTGTACAGTTCGTGCAGAACCGCTGGTATGAGCGAAACGGGTGGGATCGTGAAGTCGTGAAATGGTGTCATGCCAACAGCGCCCAATACCAGTACGTCACCTGTTTCTTCCTTTAGGATACTACGCGATCTATATAACTGTAGGTCATTCTGGACATTAACGGGCTCGCCGAGCCTGCTTTCGCATCCGGCCACTGCTGCCTTCGCTAAGGAAAATAAATGCACGCCAGCCCAAGCAGTATATCGCTTTGCTCAGTCTCTAGGTATCACACCACTCTCCGGAACGACTGACGGGACCCACATGCGAGAGGACCTGGCTGCCGAGAGCCTTAACCAAGGGGAGGAATTCTTCGGAACGCTGACCAGATTTATATGGCGTTAGACATTTGAAGTGTAGGTTTCGTCACTCATTGTACAACAAACTATGGTCCGCAAAAATGTATATTCGTGTGAGCTCCGCCGCATCACCCCTCCAGCGTCCGTCCAGGCATTGTCTTTGACAAGTCGCTCTCGCTCAAGAAGGTACTTCCCTGTATTCCTACGGGTTGGCGGAGCTTATGAATGAAGAGAAGATATAGAGACTGACCTTCTTTGTACTTTTGGGACCGGTAATTCCACCCAAGCCTGTCGCCGCACCCGACACAAAACACATCCGCAGCGGTGTGGACGCCAGTACTGTATCGTATGACATACGTTAGTTTCTGTTATTAGAGGAAGGGAGGTTCACAACTTGTTGCCCATCCCGAGGTTGACGGCAGAATGCACTAAAATTGTCACGAGTCGGTTCCAAGCCGCGATGAGGATGCATAACGAACGCACTATCCGCGTCCATCTCGACCGGAAAATGACTTGCTGATAAGATCGTCTTTTAAAGCCTACTTAAATGGTCGGAAGTGTGGGTCTCCAAGTTCAGACTGGCGCAGAGACGATGATTCTCACAATCACGGCGGAGCAGTTGGAGCAGCAGAAACTCGGACGGCCTCCGAAAACGTGTCGACATTGGAAGGAGACTGCTTTTTCGCTGAAGACATACGATTTCAAGCGTCAAACCTTTGTGCACCCAAACAGAGGAGTGGATACGGTGTGGGATGCGCTCATGCACGCAGTGATGCCTGTGAGGTTTGTGGAGACCAGCTCGTGGGTGGTCACGCTTTGGGGGCGAAGTTGTAGTACTGGTCGTTCGAACACAAGCCAGTGGATCCAAGAAGTTTCCTGCTGTCGATGAGCGCGGTTTCCTCGGCCGTCTGGAAGGTGCTCCTACAACTGGATGTTTCAAGGGATGTTCTGATGTTCTGATGAAATAGACAACAATCGGGTACTCAGGCCGGCCCGGGCACGTCTATTTTCGTTTTTAGCATTTTGTCCGTACGCCATTGTTGAGTCCGTCTCTTGGTCCGTCTCGTCAAGTTCGTCTTCAATGAATGTCGTTTTCAATGGACCATACCTGACAGGCCTTACCTATCATCCATAGCCTTACCACTCCAGCTTGGAGTCGTCCTGTACCCTACCGCTTTTGGGTGTATCCTCTTTGACGTTGGATTACCGTATGACTGATCGATCACGGTGTCAATTGAATCATACTGTTTGTCGTCATGTCTCCCATCAAACGCATCCATTTGAAGCGTCTCGTCATCATGATGCTGTTCCATGCGCTTCTGGGCAGTGTATCATCCCTAGGCGAAGTCGTGGGCATATACAGTACCAGAGCTAGTGCCAGTAATTCCCACCGAGCTGTGCTCTTGTCCCGCGCTACCACTCTTCGTTCTCTCGGGGCCGGTCCTCACATTTGGAGTCTCCACATATTGACGTTCCGTTCTTGGTCGTCTATTTCCCTTCCTTTGTGTGTTTGTGTGCTAAAAGCAGTTGAGCTGCTATCATGATAACGAACCCTATGACGAACAATCCTTACGCCACACTGGGACTCTCTCAGTCAAATGCTAACTCTACCATAATGTCGGTCACCCTGAAGGACGGTACAAGCTTCCCTTTGATCTCAACGTATACGGTCCAGCAATCTCATGCTGTCATAGTATGAGTCGCCTTTAACATCCAGTCGATCCCCGCTCTTATCTTGAACTTGAACAGGCTCTTGTCGTCGCATCTTGCATTTCTCTGACCGCTGCTGTTGGGTTGTTATTCGCTATCGCTGTGCGTATTAATCGGCATCTGTTTCCGGCTCTTTCGAAAATTATTTCTCCAGATGTCCGCTTTTAACACGCGCATGGTCAAAAACCCAAACATGTTTGTGCGGACGCACGTCGTTTACTACTTTGTCTCTCTCCTCCTTTGTGACATCCTACAAGGTGAGTTCCCGTCATTTGATCAATTATCTGGCTTTGTGAACGTGGTATACGAGTTGTGATTTGGGAGGCAGAGTGCGGTGGAACGACGGGACAGGATTGGGCATTTTTCGGATTTCAGCTGCTAACGGCTCTTGGTTTTTCTCAGCGATTGGGTCGATCATGAATTCAGCCTGGATAAATAATCAAGCAGTTCTTTATGTCTCATTATGTACAGCTCAAGGTAGATGAGTGTGAACCGGTCTGTTCCAAGCTCGAACTAATTCACACTTTCTTTAGGTGTTATCAAGCAGATGGCGGATGTTGGAATCGCTCTCTGGTGAGTTTTCCAAGAACACGCTGAAAGGACAGACTTGACCGATTTTTGATAGGACTTTGGTGCGGTTACCTAGTTGACTATGCTATAAAGGTCGCTATATCCCATTTACTATAGGTCATCGCAACTCGCACGTTTTTAGTTCTCTTCCTCCGCGTCCCGCACAGGCGATATACGAAGTGGATTACGTTGATCGCCAACTGGTCTCTTTTTGGTGCGATCGTCACTGCTGGGCCAGCAATAGCAACTGTTGAACACGGTCCATTTTGTGAGCTCTCTCGTCAAATAATCTTCGTTCATCGATATACTCAGTGTCCACGTTCAGACGGTATCTCTGGCGATTGGTGTTGGATATCTTCAAATTATGGCTCTCTGCGTATCACGTATGTATTTCAGATGACGAATCCCCTCTTCTGCTGATTTACGATATTGATTTGTCCCGCACCTACAGTCTAGATTACATGGTCGTAAGTCGCCGCGCAATCCTTTTACTGAATCTTCACTTCATAAATTATTAGATATTCATTTCTGCTCTACTTGCATTCATAATGTATCTCCTCGTGTTTTGGAAATCGCGGGGGATCGTTCGTGCTCAAACCACCTCGACCACGGTCGCATCTGCAGCTCAGGATCGTAATGAAAAATACGAGCACAAGCTGGCTCGTCAGATGCTATTGTATCCTGTGGGTGTCCATTATGCTGGCCCGTTCGCACTGATATTGACACGAACCTCCTACTAGATCGCTTACACGCTCCTGATCCTCCCTATTGCTTCCTGCCGCTTCTCTGAGTGGACGGGGCATGACGTTCCCTTCGCCGTTACAATCTTCAGGTAAGCGTGTTCGCGTTCCTGTAACTTTCATGTCTAACTCATTGATGCCAGTGATTTCATATATCTCCTAAGCGGTAGGAATCTGATTCAATAAATCTGCTGATATCGAACCTTGAACACTTTAACTGACAGGCCTCGTCCACGTCATCCTCTTCGCGTCCACCCGCCGCCTCCTTCCCCCAAGCTCTATGTTCCCGAAGTTCCTCATCTCCAACCCACGCGCCCTCACCTCCACGACGCTGCCCGAGGACGATCTCGACAGCTACTACACCGACGCCACGAGCGTAGACCCGTGGTATCCTCCCTCGCCAGGGGCGAAAGGCGGCACCAAGGCGCGCGATCCGTTCTCCGATTCCGAGCAGCATCCGAACGGCGACGTGATCAGACGCGTGCACAGCCCAGACCCCTCGCGCAGCTCCTCACGCGCGGAGCGGCGTGACTCTGAGCGCACTTCGTTGTCGCTCGTGGAGGAGGATTACGGCGAGATGCGGGATGTGTCATTATCGCTGGGGACGCCGCAGTGGCGTTTTCAGGTGGGCGAGGCAGAGGAATATGACTTGGAAGATGACTTGGAGCTAGTTGAGCAGGTCTCGCCTGCGCCTACGCACCGTGAGGGTGAGAAGATGCAACTACCAGAGACCCCACCCAGCGCGCATCGGCACTACTGAGGCATCATTATCACTTCGTTACATCACATATCATTTCGCAATTTTTTTTTGAATCATATCGTTTCGCATTTGCACTAAATTATTTGGCTCACGAGTATTGGGTTAGACTTTGCTTCTTCTCGCGGTTTCAGGTACAAGGAGACTTACAAATCACACTAGGCTCGGATCCAGCCCATTTTCGAACTCAGCAGCTCCGCACAGCTCTCGTTCTCAACGGGCTGGGCTCAAATGTATAGTAAGTGGTCGGCTAAGCCGTGAGAAATTCGTCTCAGTCGTTTTTTCACACTCTTGAAACCTCCTCCTTGCTAGGATCTTCGACGCGCCCTTCGTTTCGGAAGCATCCGCCTCAAATACAACATTAAATGTATTCTATCACCTAATACAACCAAGTATAAGACATTCCACAATCGTCTGAGGTCAATGAAAGGAGAAATTCGGAAAGCTGTGATTTTCTTCTGCTGGCGCCCTAGGGTGTGGCGGGAAAGGTGTGAATAGCCCAAATTGTGATATGTCTGGGTGTGAATGCCATGACGGTGGTGTGTGTTGATGGTATTGGGTCAGAGGAAGTGGTGTTTGGGACGGGGTGGGCATGGGTGGCTCGGAGTGGGGAAGGCGGTGGGTGGCAGCCGTGAGAGGCCCACCCGATGACAACGCGGCAACGGATGGAGTACGGAAAGGACTGTGACTACTCAAAAAAGAGTAGTGCTGGGAGGCGGCGGCGTTGGGGACAGGGGTCGAGGTGCGGCTCCAGTGGCTGACTGCTGTTGGCGTCCGTAGCTGAATGCTCATTGAAGGTTCGAAAGAGGTGGGAAATAGGGGAGTGTGATGGGCCGTTGAGGGGTGAAGAGGTTGGAAACGACTGCGAGACATTGAGGGTGTGTGTGGATGGGCCGGTGTATGCCATGAGTGCGAGGGAGTCGACGCCATTGGCTGGCTTGGCAGCGGTTGTCTGTATGGAGTGAGAGGGCCAAGTGGTGTATTAGGAAACACGGAATGTTGTTGATACTGCGACGGTACTGGTAGCTGTGGTGGGGGAAAGGAGTGAGGAGAGGCCAGTGATGCGTCTGCCACTGTCTTCAAATCGCCTGGAGTTGCGTCGTTTCTGTACACGACGGGTTGCGAGAAGGGGTGCTGGGACGGTTGAGATTGTGACCCGGAAGACTGTGAAGACTCGGCTGTCACATTGCCTGAGTTCGGTGTGCTTGCGACTGCACGCTGGACCCGTTTCTTCCGCTGTGCGCGTTGTACTGTAGACACAAGCAGGTCAATCGGAGAGGAGGACCTCCTCCGTTTAGAGCGTTGGGTTGCATACCGCGCATCTCCGTAACCAAGCACTGCACCTAGCCCCTCATTTTGGTCCTCGTCACGATGGCCGTTGATCAGAGTTGGTGTGATTTTCTCACATTGCGGCTGAGATGACATGATGATAGTGGTGACGTCTGAGCCATACATTGTCCAAAATACCCATTGGGGCATCAAATAAGCTTTAATTGTTATCGGTGTACATGGTGAGAGGGTGGCAAGCTTGCTGATGGCGTCTTCTGAGAGGATATATGAGGCTGGGAGGTAGCGTGGATGCTCGTCATTGACGAAGGCCTTTTGACGCCATTCTCGGAGTGCTGAGGCAGTCTTCGGATTCAGAAGCTTGCTGTATGTCAGCTTCTTTGATGTAGATGCGGGTCGCAGTCCTGGTCGAACACGATCCAAAAGACCGGGGTCACAGATGTCACAGCAGGGGACACGAGGTTCTGAAAGAGAACTTTAGTTAACAAAAAACCTCTGGGAATGAAACGCACGTGGAGGGGGGTTTATGAAGACAGTGCAGAGGACAAGGCGTCGACATGAGGTCGCTTGTACAAAAAGGTAGGCCCCTTCACTCTCGTCATCTTCAGAAAAGGGATTGTCACTGAGCGGGCTAGGGGTTACTGTGTCATTTGCATTCCGGGCACCTCGAAAGCGTCCATGACTGCGAGCATAGGTCTTTTCGTCACTGTGTTGTACTTGTGTCACAGTCGCTGGGGACTTTTTCTTCTCGCGACCTTTTTTCTTTGGCTGCATCAATCGGACAGAGTACGCAGCTGGCTCTACAAGTAGAACAGCAATGCCTGTGGTGTTTGGACCTCGGGCTGCACGGCCAGCGCGCTGAATGAAACTTGACAGTTTTGCAGGTAGCTTCCATTGAACAATCACATCGATATCGGGTATGTTACAGCCCTGTCTCGGAACACACTCAGCTTAGACAAGAGCTGGATTAACATGAGGCGCACCATTCCAGCAGCATCCGTACATACAAGTATCCGAATCTTCCCACTTTTGAAGTGATCCATGGCCACTGTTCTGTAGTCAACGCTGTGCACGGCATTGTATGGGCGGATGACATGGTGCATGTCTCTGGGTAGAAGTGTTCGTAGGTGGTCAATGATCTCCGCACCTACCTCAATATTGTCAGCATAAACCCAGGCCTTCTTAAGGTCTTCACTGCGTTCAATGCCAGCTGGGATTAGGAAATCGAGATCGGTATATGAGTGTAAAGGGTTATGGATCGCGCGGACAATGATTGAGACATTTGCACGATCGTTGCCTAGGTTCTTGAAAACATATCCGGGCTGAAACTGTAACTTCTGTGTAATGTCACGACAGACTCGTTGGGTCAGTGATGCAGAGATGGCGATGATGGGTGTTGGTTTGGGTAGGAATGCACGAGCCACTCCGAGTGAGCCATACTTTTTACGAAATGCGGCACCCCAATGGGAGATACAATGAGCTTCATCAACGATGATTGCATATACACGCATTTGTAGGTCTTGCTTGCGAAGTATGTCATTGATGAAGCGTTGGGACAGCAGCATCTCAGGGGAAACGAGAATAATCTGATAGCGGCCGGTGCATATATCCTAGAAGAAAAATACATACAGATGTTATTCAGTGGAACAACTGACAGGGGATCCGGATGCGATCTGAAATCCTCACCTTGATGGTATCTGGTGTGCATGGACCCCTTGCACTGTTGATGGCAATCGCTGCGAGATCAAAGTCAATTCTAAACGTCTCCACCTATGGATTGGAAGTGTGAGTTGTCGTAGATGAGGCACAAGACTCACAGACCATCTCGTTTTGAAGCCCAATGAGTGGGGAGACCATAAATGTGACCCGACCTAAATTTTTGGTTAGAGCATATGGACCTGCTGCAATTGCTGTCTTTCCACTGCCAGTAGCGGCATGGCAAAGAGCATCTTGTCCTTCTTCTTGGGCTTGTACCATGTCTACTTGAAAGTCGCATGGCTCTCTGCCTCCAAGCATGTTTCGCATTGCATCACGCAGTTGAGTGATTTGCTCAGGGGTCATTTTTTCGCGTGTTGGTGTCATGGCATTCCCGACGCTGGTGATATATGTCTTATCGTGTTTACGGTGCAAGGGCATGGTTAGGAGAGCAAAGAGCTTGAGTGTGGGTGGGGGAGGTGGTGTGAAGTCAAAAATTTCTGCATTGGTTGCACGGGACTCAAAAGTGCAGTACACAAAAAAAAAAAAAAAAAACGGGATCTACTTTGCACACAGATTCAACCTTGCATCAACATAGTGAGTGATTTCTTTCATGCTGTAGAGTAATACACCGGATGATAAATGTCCTTCATAGCAAATCCATCAGCGATTTTCGAAGAAAATGGACCGTCATCCACACCTTATCACAGAGTGGGATAGTATACTTCCCCCCTCCTCACCCATTGTAGACGCATCGTCACCTCTGACCATGCTGGAAGAAGAGCAAGACGGCCCTACCAAGATAGGTGCATCATCGCCCCTATCTTCGCCACCACAGTCACCGACCCTGCCAGTGGCTCCTCATTCTGCTGTGCTCCCAATGTCTTCTCTGACCGAGTCACAGTTCCTATTCGTCGGAGGGAGTGAAGATAGTTTCTTACCATCATCTCCAGTTAGAGGCCGAGACGACATGATGCGGAAGGCTCAAAAACGACGAGACGAAGATCGAGAAATGAGGCGCACCAAGCTGTTCCAAGAGTGCTTAAACATCCTATCAAGAAACAAGTTAAACTTTGCAGAACTCACTGACTACGTACTGTTCAGTGCTGACCACACTGCTCGGGGGCAGCGTGACAACTTCATTTCCAACCAGAGTCTCATTACACGCATGCTTAACTCGTTTGTGTCAAGCAAAGGGAACAAGACATGCCAAAAGCTCGTCAAAGACTGGGCTGAATCCACAGTATTACAGGCTATCAACAAAGAAGTCAACAGCACAACACGGAGTGGTGACTTACAAATATCAGGACGCGAGATTGATTCATCTTTCGCCTCCAGTGTCGGCTTTGAAGATCTTAAAGCCATGGTTCAGCTCCGTTGCCCAACACTTCTCAGGCTCTTGATGAACGTCATTACCACAGGTCGACAAGTGGCGAGTGCTTCAAAGGAGCGGTTGGCTGCCAAAGAACATGTGAGGTTTGGTTGTTAGTCGACAGCAGCATGAGAACTTACTATAAATAGGCAGCCGCGTTTGTTGTGCTAAACCTCCTCGGTGCTCGTAGTCAAAAGAACAGTTACATGCGCCATGTGATGGGGCTGTATCTATACTCAACGGGAGCTTCAAGACAGCAGATAAGCGTTATGAATCATCTAGGCCTATCAGTCAGCTATGTGACCCTTGCCGGGCGAGGGAACAAGGCCGAGAACTTACTCACCAGCAAAACAATGGGGATGCGAGAGTACAAACACCGCCTAGGGACCCTTGAAGCACTCTCCGAGTCAATGAGGAAGGCAACACGCACTGTGGCCACATCAAACATGTACGGACTTGTGTATGATAACATCAATATGTTATGGAAGGTTGCCGAACAGATACTAGGACGCACCGGTGTGTCCTCATAAAATCCAGTTGATGTGTAGCTAAATGGAGCCATTAGACTCCATGGAAAATGGCACATGTGCAACAATTGTCCCACTCTTTCGTGCCAAGGTCGAGGACTTGAATGCCATTGAACTGGAAAGAAAGTTTAGCCTAGCACCCGAGCTCAAAGTTAGAGACATTGTGCTTACAAACGACGAGTACACATTCCACCGTCAGTGTCTCGTTCACACCGTCCTTCGGATAGCGGTACAATACGGAGGACCAGGAATGCAAGCATTCCACAAAGACCTACAAGCCATGGAGCCGCGAAGTGAGTTTCGGATTGATGTACACAAGTCAGACATTTACCCCTTGCCGGCGATGAACATCAATGAGGCGTCCACCATCGGAAATGCGGAAGTCATTGACGCGGTGATGGAAGAGCTAAGGGTCGACACATCGAAGCCCGAATTCTGCGAAAATTTGAAGCTAGTGGCTGGAGATCAACTCTCAATTGCACGACTCCGAGCTGTTCTTGCTGCACGCGCTGGAAATGAGGGTGGGCCATCGTCTCTTCGGTGGGCCATTTTTATTCCAGGCCTATTTCACTGCAAGATCGCTGCGACAAATGGGTTTATTCAGACTCACTTCGGCCACCCAAATCGTGACTTGAGGGATCCCGCGTCACTTTCATCCCACAACACACTGCTGCAACGCAAGCCAATTGTTCTCTCTTCACTCCCACCCTTTCGGACATGCCGTGACCTTATCTTTGTATCACTCTATGCTCGTGTTCTCCACTGCATACTCAAGGTTTCCGGTGCGCAATCACTTGACTCGTTATCGAAGGGAATGACTTGGGACAAGTTACGTGGCTATGCCGAAGCTGTTGTGGACAAGTTTACAGATGTACACTTGGTGGATCAACTTCGTTGCTCCCGCCGTCAAGAGAGCAAGGCCCGTGGTGAACAGGAGCAGCATGGACTTGCTGGCGACATGATCTTCGAGAATGCAGTATTGTTCTTGCGTGACGGGCTCATACTCCGGGAGTTTTCAGATGCGATCAAGTGTGGCGACTCCGGCCGAGTGCTACTTGTCTTGAAGATATGGGCTTTCAGCTTTCGAGGAAGTGGCCGCACAAAGTACGCATATGAGGTGCTTCACCTCCTCCATAACATCACCCACGTATGGCCAAAGCCAGTAGTGTTCGTTTTTTCTATTTCTTCAGAGGCACTAGTCAGTTGATCGCCACATTTGCAGGTCAATTGTCCTCAACAACTGGCTTGTCAATCCGACCGGGAAGCCAAACTCATTTGTCGAGCTAGACTTGATGCAGGAGCACTTGAACTATTGGATCAAGGTGTGTTGTTGCCGCACACGCTCCCTCACACGCTCTCTGACAGCTCTGAGCAAGAACTACTACCAAGCCCATGGCAGTGGTGCATCCTGGGAATGGCTCGCGACGATTGCACCTTGCATCGAAGTCCTTCGGCGACTTGCAGCGGAAGTCAATGGTGCCCTCGGCTCGAAGCAGGGAAATCGACATGCTGCTCCCGACCTTACCAAGGACATCAAGATTCTCATGGACAATCTCAAGCGGAACAAGATCTACGAAGAAGTCCTTGGCCGTACCCTTGGCGATGAGGAATCCCCTGCCCCAGACGTCGTTTACGAGGGTTTTATGGCACTGACTTCGGGTGTGAAGGCCCCTCTCCAACAATTCAATCGGATGATCAAGACACTTCAAGGACGCTGCAGCATTCGGCCTTTGGTGGGCTCCATGTGTCTCAATACCGGTACGTTTATCTCCTCGACTTGTGTACTACTAATATCCTAATGTTGTACATCCTAGCTTCTTCCGACCTCGCTCAGGCTTCAACTGAGTATGAACGCGCACCCTTTTGCCCGGCCGAGGACCCTGGCAACAACGAAGAAACCGGCGTTGATGAAGACTTCGAGCTGGCTCTTGAAGAAACTCAGCCCGCACTCAGCTTACAGACAGCAGAAGACGTTGACCTCGAAATGGACGGAGATTTGTATGAGAAGCTGGAAGGGAATGATGATGGCATCGAGACAGACGATTCAGACGACAGTATGACTGAATTATTTTGATAAAAAAGCATCTTGTTACGAGCATAGGATGTGAACGTGTAAAAAAACTGTACGGATTGCTCACGAAATTGTCTAAGTCAAATTTCTCACGGCCTAAGCGACCACTCTCACTACCAGTGTGCCCAGGCTGTCGACAAGTGACTCGGCTAGCAGGCCTTTCCAAGCCCGAAACGCCGCAACTCAGCTAGCCGCAGTCACTTGTCCGACAGCCTGGTTCCACGAGGCTAGGGCACTTCCATATGAATTTCTCATTAATTTCAGTCGCTGGCCCCCGAAACGGCAAGGCACTACGTAGCGATCAAACCTCCATCCCATACGCGAAGGGGTTTATAGTAGTTGAAAATTGAGGCCCTTCCACATTATCGGCGAGTTGTCCGCCGCGGGAATCAATCAAAATCGTTGTCATTGGCATGGTTCCCGGTCGGAGTATTTGCGTCCTTCCCATGTCCTGATCTGGATTCTCGATCATCGATCCACAGTGGCGGCAAATGGTGAGGTCCGCGTCAAGTACGACCGTTGTTCACCTCCGCCGTTGCCTCTACAGTACTTACCCAACCCCAAAAGATTGACCGCAAAGGCACACTACACCGCCTCCGTAGTTTCTATAGGAACCTGGCCTTTCGTACTCTCTGGCCCAGATATGACTTCCCTGCGCCCTTACACTCCACCTCCGCTGCGGCATTGAACCTCACTCTGTCAATACGGCCCCCACCGCACAATAGCATGTCGATACAAACGCAACGCTTCAAGTTCTAGAGAGGACAGCATCTCTGTCTTCGACTATGCCAGTGACGACCGCGACGCCGTACCCGCCGCTTGTACTGCCATTCCAGTTTAGCATGCGGCTCGCACGCAATATCACGCGCCGAAACCTGCTGCATCTGCGCCGCAACTGGGCACGTTTTGACGCCATCGCATCGCTTGATGTCGCCTTTTGGACCACGTTCGTCCTTACGCAAACTACTGCTACTCACCACTCGAGCTTTGTCATCGACTCGGTCGCGCATATCTCGGCGTGTCGCGAGTGTTTGCACCGACGTCCGCTTAATTCGGGCGCGCGTCGCTCTCGGGCTGCCCCCCCCCCCCCACTCCCTCTCCCTTGAAGACCGTCCCCAATACGCGCGTCTCTCTCCCGTCCGCACGTCAACCTCTGAAGCCAAAGTCCAAAAAAGTGGAAAAAGTCACTTACAAATAAACAAAGCCCCCAATCTCCAAAGCCAAACACCCCGTATTTTCCCTGATGTCTCTCCCTCTATCCACACTATGCCTCGCAACTCACCCACGCTCCTTCCGGTGCCAATAACATTTCCCTACGTCTTCCAGGTGTCCTCCATGTCTTGAAACAACCCGTGCCTCAGCCCCGAAAGTCTGAGGGCTTGAAATAAATAGCAATGTCCGTTCTGGAAATGGGTGTCGCGCAGGCAGGAGGGTTTGAGTGAAATTGCTCGTCTAATTCCTGTTTGCTTGAATCGGCTCGTGACGTATATGTAGTATACAAATGGACTGCGTATCGCTGTTATTCAGTCATTACGAGATTGTTTATTTTGTTCCCTCACTATGCATCACCCTAGAAAATGTCCATCAATCACGTAGGGCCTGCAGGTCCACAAAGTCTGGCGTGCCGAGACCCGTCACCTACAGAACCAACAATCAGCAACGCCTAAAAGGGAGCGACAGAATTCTAGCGAGAACGAACAGGATCCCATCCAGGAATGGCCGAGAATCCAGGGGTGTTGCACCCCGGGTTAGACCCAGATGTGATATCGTTCATGGCTGGACGCAGGTTGCCGTACAACAAGGGATTGAGGAAGCCGACGGGGGTCTATCAGTGAAAGCAAGTAGTCGTTAAGCAGTGAGATTATGCCCGCTGCGGTCTGTGCCAGTGGTGATCAAGCTGGGTGGCCGAGGCCGAGCGGAGGGTGGAGAGAACGCACCGGTGTTGCAAAGCTTGTGCCACTCGACCTGATTAGCCCAGCGCGTTTGATAAAAAGATAATTGAGCGCTTGTGCAGAGATGTCGGGATACCGCGGCCGTCCGCGCTAGACAAGCCACGTAAGCCACGAAAACCAAGTCAGAATAAGTCAGGCCAGATCACGGCATAAAACGCACTTGTACATCCCAGCATACTGGCCACCAAGCTCCTTCAGAAAGTCTAGCACTGCTTCCTTTTGATAGTCAGGGCGTGCAAAATAGTTCGAGAAGCCACCCCCAGAGAGTTTTGCCGCGACCTCGGGGCCCAGGCGTGTCTCTTCCGTGCCGCCTGTCGTGCCGCCTACACTAGTAACATAGGGACCTACGAAACAGTAGGGTTATAGTGAGCGATCTGAACCTGCAGCGGTTCCCTGCTTACGGCGAGAAATAAACACTACATACAAGATGCAGGGAACTCCGGAACGAACTGGACACCGTCATCGGTCTTGCAATCTCTGCCGACGCCACTGTTGCCGCTCGCGAAGAGAACACTGACGCCACGCGCACCGAGTTTAGCGTACATATCGCAGAGGGCGGTTGCATATTCCAGGGGAGAAGTTTCTCATGTGTACCATACGAAATGCTGATAGTCTTTGGAACGTCAGGCTGATTCAACACGTGATTGAGCCACTCCAGCATGTTGTCGCCCTTTCCTGGTAAATTGGTGCCAGGTATGATCCAAGACCGCCGCCGACGCTGTAGAAAGCGATCGGGGTCGGATACACCATGGCCTCGGCGTATTGGATGTTTTGATTCGCCTCGTTGGTGGGGAGGCTCGGGTTGTACCTGACACCATTGATCTCCACGGTCTTGTAAGTTGCGTCTCTAGCGTCTGTGCGATATTTGGTCATGAAGTTCTTCAAATCGACATGGCTCGGATAATTATTGCCGTACCCTACAACCCCAAACGCATTCTTGTCCGTTGCCGCTGGTACATAGGCGGACGTCCTGTACAGCCATCGCAGGTCCGTTGGCGTGATTGTATTACCGCGACTCGAAAGCATCGTCCCAAGCTCTCTCGACGCCATATCCGAGGTTGCATTGAGAGAGTGCCTCTGCGGTGACTGCCACTGGGTGTCCGTGGAGGCGAAGTACGTTGTCGGCACGACAGTTCGCACGTGTTTGTGCAGCACCGCAGGGAGTGTATAACTGATCGTCCGGATAATACTGGTGTCATTTGTCCCGGACTGCCGGTAGAGCTGGTACGATGCGCCAAGCATTTCATTGGCTTGGGATACGGGCACGGCTGCCACTGTCAGCCAGCCACCGCCGTGTGACACTGAGATGGTGGAGCGCGGAATGCCGTGGTGTTTAAGCCAGGAGTTTATGATATCCAACGTATCTCGGTGTGGCGCGACAAGTTGAGCGACCTGCTCCTTCGATAAGTGTGCGCCATATCTGTAACGGAGCAGACAATGGAGCAGAGGTACATGTGAGTACACCGTACGTGAGAAGAATTGGAGGGGGCATACTTTGAATGACCGGGAGTGCTGACCTCATATAGCGCATCGATCAAGGCATTTTCGGATTGAGGTAGGAGCCCGATATGGAGGTCGATGGTGGTGTTGGAAGGAGGCGGACCGAGGATCTCCCAGTTGGACGGGACAGTATTCCAGGTGTGCTTGACACGTATATCATCCCAAACGTGGTACGAGAGGCACTGCGAGTTGATGCGGCGGCAAGGACAGAGAGGACAGAGAGTCCGTAGTAGTACATAACTAGAGGCTAGAGGCTCACTGGGATAAGATGAGAAGGTTTCCGACTGGAACACTGAGAACCAAGCTAGCTTTATTGGCACCTCGTGGTCAAATGGAGCTAGGTGGAGAATTGCGTGTCTTCACAGCACGCGATCCACGGCTGTTAAAGTAAGTGGTCAATCATCAATTACGGTAAGCCGCACTTTCACAAGGCTACACTGGCAGTACTAAGACTGAGGCCTACCACAGCCCAGGGCCCTTCCAAATGAACTTTCCCGTCACTAGCCTCCAAAACGGCAAGCCACTACGTAGATCAACCCTCCTTCCCATATGCGTAAGGTGTTTGGTTGAAAATTGAGGCTCTTCCGCGTGTTCAGCGAGTCGCCGCCGCGGCGGAATCAACCAACAAGATGTCATTGTATGGTTTCCGGTCGCAATCTTAGCCATCCTTCCCATAGTCTGACCCGGATTTCGATCCTCGGTCCACGCTGGCACGGTTCCAGTGGCGGCATCTGTATAGTGAGGCATTATCATACAAAAGTTGACACTCTACTAGTAAGTCATGGGGGCTATATAAGCAAAGACGAACGTGGCAACAAACAAGCAACCAAACAGATCTTCATGTTTGTCGTCACTGGCTTGGTCACTGGACAACACTAAGCACAGTAGCGCCTCAATAGTTTCCATGGAAACGCCACCCTACCTTCCGTAATCTCTATCCCCAGATAACTTACGACTTCACCGCGCCTGGCGCCACCTCCGCTGCGGCGTCGAACATCACTCTCCTCAATACGGCACCCACGCACGAAAACATGCCGATACAAGCGCAACGCTTCTAGCCTCTAGGAAGGACAGCATCTTCGTCGTCGACCGCGACTCCATGCGCGCCGCTTGAACTGCCATTCCCAGTTTATCATGCGTTTCGCGCGCAATATCGCGCACCGGATCTGCACCACAGTTGGACACGCATTGATGTCATCGCTGTGGTCGCCTTTTGGATCACGTTCGTCCTCGCGCAAGCTGCTACTTACCGCTCGAGCCTTGCCCTTGACTCGGTCGCACATATCTGTGTGTCGCGAGTTCGCACCGACGTCCGCTGATTCGGGCGCGCGTCGCTCTCGGGCCGCGTGCGGCTGCGGCACGCGAGGGAATGCGGTAGCCTGTAACGCAAGAGATTGTTCACGCCTCAGCATATATTGAGGCCTCGCATGTTAACTGCCTTTACATGGAATGCGTTGGGCTTGAGTCAGGACGGAGTAGGAGCGCCAAGCGTGAGCAGGGACAGGGGACACCCAAGCAACGTTTCCGTTGAGTCACAGCGTAGACAGACGTCCTGTATTCGGCAGGATGGAAAATGGTGGTGACCGCGCAAAGACGGCAAGTTGAGACCTCGTGTGTGGTGTTCAAGGATCGGAAAGGATGTGGGAATTTGATTTTGGTTCGCGGGACATAACAATGTATTAGAACGCGCGACGATGACTTGGGCAAGTTAGGCAGAATGTAGAATGTGGCAATACCATACTGTATAATGTAACTTGTTCTAATCTAACAGACTTCGACACTTCTAACTACCTCAGCTTTACTCATGGAAACGCCAGCATCATTACTAGTCCGCTGTAACTTCGTAGTGAACCAAACGGGCCATCATCGCCGCAGCACCAGCGCTCTTCCACGAGCCCAAGCTCGGGGCTCCGGACCACCGCCGCCAGCAACGGTCCTATACTCTAGCAGCCATCTCCTATCCGCCGCCCGGCGAACCGCAATGCCTCCTCCGTGTCCAGCCGACGACAATGCTGCTCGGCGGAGGATGCTCGTCCGCGTCCAGCGCCCACGCAAGCCTCCACACTCCCCCATCGACGCCACTAGCACTGGAACCGCTGGTGCGAAAACGTCGCCGCAGCCCGGCCGCACGCTGCGCGAAGTCCTGACTCGCACGTTCGATGTTGCGCCGCCCGCGCTGTCTCAATACCTTGATCGTCGACACCGAAACTTCTGGTCCGCAGCCTGCTTCGCGGCCATGTATCGCTCCAGGACGCTCTCCGGGATGACTCCAACGAGCTGCGGGGATAGTTTGAAAGCCGGTAAATCTTCCTCGCGCTCGAGCGGGCGGATTATCCCCTGCGTGGAGACGCGCTCCCTTATCATGGGCATGTAGTCCCCGGACTTCAAGATATGGGATTAGAAGAGAGAGTGCGTTGGCGTCGAAAGGATGACATACCCATCGTTCGTAGACGGTCTCGTTGCCGGCAAACACTACTGCGGGTTCCTTCGGCTGCGAGGCATTATCCTCGCTACACTCGCCATCGTCCAATGAGCTACTCCGTGACGACGGCCCGATAACTGAGACGTCCTCGTTCCCAAATCGAAATATCTGCGCGCTCCGCCCCCTTAATCGTATCGTTGCTTGTGATAGAGAAGCGACTATTCGAGAGCGCTCCTGAGTTTTCACATCCCACACCTGCAATCTCCAATGACGGGCCGTCTGATCCAGAATCACCTGAGCTGTCGACACTCAGATGCGACTGGAAAAGAACCAGAAGAAGCACTACGAGTTGTGGCAAGTTGGGGTAGCGTCAACACGGTTTTCGGAGGCGCGTGTGTAACTTGTCTAATGAATGAAGTAATAGCACGAGCGCAATACTTTGCAGGCGTGGTGAAGGGGAATAAATTAGGCAATATATGAGCAGCATCTATGTGGGCGTAAATGAATACCTCATGCTGAAACGTTTGCCGGATATTAATCGAACAACTTACCATCGTATATCTGCAAATGTACGGGAGTGGGTCGTATTTTTGTCCTTGAGGCTCTGAAACCCTGGGTAGAAACTCTTCACCTCCTCACTCACTGGGAACTTCTCGGGATGCGCAGCACGATGTGCCCTGTGGAACGTGTGATAGTTAGTCTACTTTCCGACCTCGGACCCCCAGGAGAACGAACGCCACACACGTGTAAAACAATTTCGTCCCTGAGCACCTCCCCGTTTCCCCGATAAAGAAGAGCGGGGGGAGCCCACCGAGGTAGCCCAAAGCAGGGCCTTACAAGTGGATGTCGCAGGAGTCCGTTCTCTGCGTAAAATTGGAACTGGGGAGCAGTCAACTGGTTCCCATCCTTACTGGCCCTGGGCGCTCTGATCCGGCAAGTGCTGCTGCTTGCTGCTGCTCCCTCAC
Source organism: Lactarius quietus (assembly GCA_015025155.1). NCBI lineage: Eukaryota > Fungi > Basidiomycota > Agaricomycetes > Russulales > Russulaceae > Lactarius > Lactarius quietus. The sequence goes on along the minus strand of WITN01000081.1, from coordinate 133,999 downwards.
AGCCATCACAGCTGTGCAAAGAATCGTTGGCGAACATGCGCAAGCGTGCATGAACTTCAGAAGTCATCTCCTCAGACGGCGGTGGCCATAAAAGGCTAGGCTTGTGCAACGAGAGGCCAGTTTCCGGGAGAATATCCTAATCTCGCTAGTGAGATACACAAAAGGAAAGAAACCTTCCTGCACCCACTGTTTCTGTGTTTGTCATGATGCTGTGGAAAGAATGTGTCAGGTCGCACCATGGCGAGACCAAAACACCCCCTGCTGGCATTGGGAGACCTGCATCGCGAATAACCTGCAAGAGGGCCAGAGCTAATCCTCCTCCAGAAGAGTCACCACCAATGACAACCTTGCTTGGGTTCACAGGGCGGTGGGAAGCCCCTGCCGGTGGTTGTATAAGGTACAGATCTGCGGGAATGTGGTCAAAGAGCACAACTCGAACTTCGAGTGATTCGCACTTACAAGCTGCAAGTACGTCTTGAATGGCGCATGGAAACGGGTATTGTGGTGCGAGGCGGTAATTGACAGCTGCAGCCACAAAATAGCTTTAATGATGCGGCAGGGAAGAAAAGCAAGGGGTTGCGAACCGAAAACGCGACCTTGAATCTTTTGCGCGTAACGTTCAAGCGTGCCTCTGCCTCCCTCTGCGGTTCCGAAGTAGTACCCACCTAGTTGACAAAGCCGTCAGTTTAGTATTCTTGTTTAGCGGATAATGCCGGAAAAGAACTTTACCCCCGTGAATATACAGCAGGCAAGGAGCATCGTCCATCTCAGGTCTACGATCGGTGTGCACTCCCTCCGAGTCGTCGTCTTCGTCAGACAAAAATACTCGGAGAGAAGGTCGTTCGGTCTCGGTGGCTCCTTTTCTACGATGGCTTCGGTATTGGCGCGGGCTCTCACGGGCTTTCTCCGCAGTTACCCACTCAGCTTCGACACTACGACCGTATATATGCATGTGAGCCGGGACAAAAACAGCCACGGGAGATAACGGTAAGCTTACCCCTGAGTGTCACGGACTTGCCACCACTTCGTGCCGCCAAGTGTCCGTTTCATGACTTCCTCACCGCCACAAGCCTTTATGAGATGTGCGGCAGCAAGCTCGCAGAGTGATGGCGGGACAAGAGCGCGAACTACGTTCACCCAGGGAAGAGAGGCACCTCGCGCTTTCATAAAGCTCTGAAATTCTTCGACTGTATGTCTGTCAAGTCCTAGTCAGCCTGGAGAGCAGAGCAAGATTCGTGGTCTGATAGCCTACGTACGTTGTCGCATCTTGCATGAGTTGCTATGTTGAAGACCCCAAAAAGAGTGTGGATTATTTTATACGACAAGTAGTACTACAGGCACAATACATACCTTTATGACGAAGAAAACCTGATCATACAACAATTCTTCGTCACGCAAAGAGGCACGAGAGCTGTTTGGGTCCTTCACGACTTTTCCATAATAGTGCTTCACGAGGGATTGGAGAAAGAGAGGTGCAATTTTCAGCCCTGCCGTTTGAGTGAGGCTAGGCATGTATGCGGAGGAGAAAACTGGGATTGGAGCAATGAAGCAAAGCAGTAGCAGGAGAGGGGACGTTCCATGATCGGCTAGCGGAGGGCACGGACTTTATGATGATCAAGGTGTAATGATTTGGGCAATGAGTCAAAACAATGGCGAGCTCCGAACGGATGGACGAGGCGAGGTTTGTGGCGGATATGTCATCACCCTGACTGTGACGGCACCTGTCCGTGGCTGACACGATCATAACCTCATCCACAAGCCTCAGGCAGTCGTTCGTTCTCTGTTCAACGCACGTTCAAACGTATTCAGTGGCCCATGTATGTCTACTCTACTCCTTCTCAGCCGTCTGCTTGCACACTCGTCACTCAATCCTTCCAGTTTTCGCGGGATAGCTGCTTTGCAATTCGCTTCATCTTTTTTCCAGTGGGTCATATTTGACAATTTGACACCCGAGTATGACCAAGCTCGGCGACTCTCTGCTGAGTATCGTTACTCCGATTCGTCTAGCTGGCGGTGGCTGGAGAGTTGCCGTTACTCTACAGTATCTGACTCATCAACGCATCCGCGGGCGTCTCTTTCTGGCGTCGTGGTTCGATCTCTCAACCCAGTACAGCACTATTAAAACAGCGTCGATAGCACTATGACGCATCGCCAATACAAGCCATTTGTCTTTATTTTTTTTAAACATGATGCTATGTTTGCCTCAAGTGGGCCCCCCTCGAGCGCCTTTTCTGTACTAAGTTACTTGCACGTTTACTCTGAGTCGCTGGATACTGCCATGCTACTCATAAAACTCCGAGTCTGGAGGTGCCAGTTATGGATTGCTCACTGGCAGGTGGTCAACGTGTATCCCATTTCATCAGTTATGTATGATTGCCATCAATGGACTGCGGTTCACGCTGTGCGCTAATATTCAGTTTTCTAGCACCGCAGCCATCCCAGATTCATGCCTACATCATTCACCGGGTCTTCAAGTGGTGGTACGGCCCTGCCAGTGCGAAGTAGAAGCACCCAAACATACACTAGCACGCGTCTCGAATCTCCGTCAGACTCGGACCCGGACTAAGATGCGCCGTTCTCCCTGACTGCGCACCAACGACATGCGCACCGACCCTGGACCGCCGTCATCACTCCAAATCGAAGGGCTATTTTCCAGTATCTCTGGCAGAAACTGACGATGGTGCTCCGAGGTTAGGATCGCTAATCACGCACTCCGACGCGAAATTCGCCGCTTTATCCGCGCGAGTTTGAGTGCCTCCGCTGTGTTTCTCCGCGACGAAGCAGCTCTGCGACAGGCGATTTTCCGCATCTAGTCCTTTGACAAGTTCAGCTCGCCTCCACGCTTCCTTCCACCTCAGTCGAGCTCTATATTGAATTGAATTGTTTTCAATCCGCAGCTGCCATATTTTCCTGCTGCCGCAACAAACGCTTGATGTCCACATCTGCTGGCATATTCCAGAACACCACACCTGCGACAGTTGAAGCCAACGAACCATCTCAGGCTGGCGTCTTATCTAAGTTCTCCGACACAATCATAATCGCCACTGTCTCAAAATTGTGGAGTATGTGTGATGACAGACAACCCAACTACAAAGAATATAAGGACAATAACGCACATCCATCGATTCCAGCCACAATTCTTGTGGACCTTGACTACGGTAACGAGGCTTTATGCAACCCTGACTGAAAGCGTCGCTTGGCAGAGGGCTTAGTTCGGACAGGTGTAGGAGCAGGAGGGAGCGACGTGGGCTTCACAGAGCCTCCGCAGTCCAGGTAGAAAATATCATTCATAAGGTTAAGAAACTGCTCATAGCACCCCCAGCCCACCATTTCTTACCTTCTGCCCCGATAACGCACAAACCCAAATGTACAATGTGAGTTGCCTTTTTTTCATGCATCCACTCATCACCACCTCCTATGTCCGAACACCGCGACGCACTGCCTCGACCAAAGCCCTCTTGGGGGCCTCGGCTCTGAGCGGAATCATCATTGCTGCCGAAAGTACGGCATTCATCTACATGGGGCGCTACTTCCGCTTCATTTACGAGCCGAGGAGTTTGTGCGTTTTCGAAGGGTGCGCCTTTCCATCATTATCTGACGCATAACGCGCTTATTCTCGTCTAGCAAACGACAACAGCCTCACTCCTGGGATGGTGGAGCCTGTCTTTTTTGTAGGCTACGGCAAGATTTAGACTATCAACGGGCTGGACAGCTATTTTCAGCCCTTTCCTGCGCATGATGGTTCGCGGTCTTAAGATTATGGACGCGGTGCGTAATGAAAAGGGGGTGAGTTATGAGCTGATAAGATTAGATGCGCGCGGGCGAAGTCTGTACGGAAGACAATGCCGACTCAGTTACTGCGCGCGGAAAGCAGAACTTCATGTTTATTCACCTGTACGGAAGACAATGCTGACTAGGGCGAATGAGTACAGGGAAACTGTAAGTAAAGGAAACAAAGCTCACCTCAGTTACTGCGCGCGGAAAGCAGAACTGAGGTGCTACATGCTATCGAAGGTGTTTTAAGTAGACAGAAAGTAAGAACTGTATAGTACCGAAGTATTCCGCCTCCGCACAGGGACAATACACATATGGGTAAAGTGCGGGGAGGTGGCATTGTACTAGCACGGGGCATCAAAACAAACGGGATCCAAAGTAAATATATCGCGCAGGTTTGCAAAAACACCGCATCAGAGACAAATGATAATTAAAACGGAACTGAGATACTTCAACACGCGGCATGCTACCGATCTGGCTCGTAACCTGGGCCGTTCTTCCAGTCAGATCAGTCAAGACAGGCCTTTCGGGTTTCTTTCCGGCCCTAACAAGCTCACTTTTGGCAACATCGACATTACCGACCGGGATCGCTATGCGGCATTGCTGGTGCTCACTGGATAAGCTTTAGATTTGACATCGCTACTCCTCTGACACTTCTTATCTCCACGATATGGATTTGGTTCAGCATTAAGCATGAGATGGCGCCACTGAGTGAGCCTATGCTCACTAACGCCAGCACTACCTCGTCAGCCTCCCCCACTTTCCCACGGCACAAGCTTGCGCTTTTCTGGTTACCGGTATACCACAAGATTTTCCCTCAGAATCAGAATCGATCCTTACCCAACTCTTCGGCTGCTTATGGGATGATGTTTGAAGAATATGGATCAATCGTGTTGCAGATGGTGTCAATTGCTGGAATCTGCAGCAACATCTTTCCTCAATATGGAAATCAAGCACGACAGGAAAAATGCCAAGAACAAGTCCGGGGATGGGGTAGGCTCGACTCGAAGAATGCGCTGGCAAAAAGTGAAAAAAATAGTCAATTAATAATAAACAAAGCCTTCAAACCCGAAAGCTAAAGTTTATAGACGACCCACTCCAGAGCCAAACAGACTCTGCATTTTTCCAGATGCTTCTCCTATCCACACTATGCTTCGCAACTTACACGACCTTCTGGTGCATACAACGTTCGCCTATGTCATCTAGGTCTATAACTTGAGAGAGCCCGTGTCTCAGCCAGGAAAGTTTGAGCTTGATATCGTATGTCCGTGTTGGCATCTCCAACTATGTCCTGTCGATCCCCAGAGCCTCGTTCCCGGATAGGACAAATCGTTGAGAATTCGTGCAACTGTTGCGAAATCATAGTTGTACAACATTCATCTAATCTAACTGGTAAGTACACCGACGTCCCATAATATATAAGTCCTATTCTCCCCTGATGCAATAGCAGGCCAGCTATATCTAGCCCTGTTCCAACGGCGTACTACCTGACCGCCGCTTTCCCCCAAAGAACGACCCAAGCCGCGCAGCTCTCCCCTTCCGTGCGCCAACGACGTGAACCCTAGCTCTGCCATCGCCGCGCGTCTTGGGATGCTCGTCCGGCGACACCGTGAGAAAGCCGACGACGACGCTCCAGAGGTTATTAGCGCTAAGCGCGCGCTCCGACTCAAGGGCGGCCTTATCCGCGACACGCGCAAGCTTGAGCGCTTCGGCAGTATCGCGGCGCGCAACGATGCTGCTAGGCGGCGGGCGCTCGTCCGCGTCCAGTGCCCACGCGAGGGCCCAGCTCGCGTGCGACGCATCAGTCTTCTCGCGATCGAGGTAGTGCCGCAGTGCCGCGATGTGTTCGTCCGTGTCGCGGGATGCGCGGTCGATGTTGCGCTGACGGTGCTTCTCAATGTGCCGGATCGCGCGCGCGAATTTTTTCGCGAAGCGCGTGTTGCCTGCGACGTACCGCCGAACCGCGTGCTCGGAGTGCGTGCCAACCAGCTCCGGCGGCACCTGCATCGCGGGCAGCTCCGGCTCCGGCTCAAGAGGGCGAATGATTCCCTGGGTTGACACGCGTTCACGGATCATGTCTTGCTGACCGGCGGATTTGGCCTGACGTAAAGCATGTACGTAAGAGACGTTCAATAATGCAACGAATCGTTTTTACCCAGTCGCCTGCATATACCCATGCTTCTCCGACCCTGGGCACGTCCTCTGCTTGGGGCTCGGAGCTGCCGCCTATTCTCGGACCCGCGACGTCGACCGAGATGTCTGATGGATCCTGTGATCTTAGGGTTACCTGCCCTAAAGTACAGCGGGAGTTCTTACCAGAATTCAAGGCCGGTTCGCCGTTCCCCTGCGCCGACGGCCGCGACCACAACGAGCTGCGTCGTTTGATGCCGCTTGCAGCACTCTGAACGCGTGACGAAATAGACCGGTGTACCCTCGGAGAAGGAACCTGCAACGTCGGGATCTCGTCCTGGGGCGCAAGAGGTGCTGGGGAGGTACTGAATTTCATGTCCCCAGGGATCAGCGGCGCTGGTGGCGCGCCTGTGACGTGTTTGACAAACTGGGCCACAGCGCGGTAGGAGTATTTTCCAGGTGTGGTGAACGGGAAGAGAATGGGAAGAATGTGAGCGATATCTAAAGTAGTCATGAATGGCTCTTCTCGCAAAACCCAACAGAGTACGAATATACCATCGTAAACTTGAAGGTGCACTGGTGTGGGCCTCATCTGTTGATCAACATGCTTGAAAGTTGGGTACATATCTTTCGTTTCATTGCACATGGGAAATCGCTCCGGGTGTGCAGCCCGATGAGCCCTACAAGACCGTCAGCCAAATCAAAATATGGGAAAGAGAGGACGCACGCGTATATGATTTCATCCCTTAGCACTTCCTTATCGCCGGCAATGAAGAACAAAGGGGGTAGACCACCTAGGTACGACAGCGCTGGACTGACGAGTGGGTGCTTCAACAGACTATTGGGTGCATACAACTGGACCTGCTCCGCCACCTCTATGACCTCGCCGTCAGCTGTACGCAGCATAATGCTCTCGCTCGTATCGAGAACCCCATGAGGAGGAAGCGGCGCTGCCGATCCGGTGGGCCCGCTCGTGGTAGGAAGAGGTTTTGGGACGACGTTCTCTGGATCTAACGAGCATGAAGGCCCTTGATCCGCGCCTTCCGAACGACGATGAACATCGGAGATGCTCTTCCGTAGATCGCTGTGTACTTTACAGCTGACGTCATTCGAAGGCGGAGGCCAAAGGGGACTGGGTTTGTGTAGAGAAAGGCCAGTGGCTGGTATCACATCCTGGTGATGGGCATCATTGAATCAAGCAAAAAAAAAAAGGAAGATTGAAGGGTGGTGAACTTACAGTGTCGGTATTTGTGAGGATACTTGGAAACGAATGGGTGAGATCACACCAGGGCGATATGAGCACGCCACCCGCCGGAGCAGGGAGACCTGAGTCGCGGATGACCTGGAGGAGCGCCAGTGACAACCCGCCGCCAGCAGAATCGCCTGCGATAACAATATGCTCAGGTCTCACGGGACGATGCGCTGCGCCTTCTGGTGGACTTATCAGGAAAATATCTTGATTCGTTTTCAGCTTTATGTTAGCAAAGCAGGACGTCACTCACATGCCGCGAGAAGATCCTGAATAGCACAGGGAAAAGGGTATTGAGGCGCGAGACGATAGTTCACGGCTGTAAGGGAGTAAGGGGATGAGAATGGTCCGAAGCTGACCCACTTCATACTGACCGAGGACGCGCCCGTGTATCTTACGGGCATAACGCTGGATGCTGTAGCTTTCGACCAAAGAGTTGCCTAAGTCTTCGCACGGCGATTACACCACCCAAAAGGAGCTCACCGTTCCTGATCCACACTTCCAAAATAATAGCCGCCTGGTGCATACAACCTCAATCCGACGGTCATCTTAAGATGATGATAGCAATACTGTACCTCCATGGGCATATAAAATACATCGCATCTCGTCCATCTCCGGTTGGTACTCTGCGCTGCCTCTCGATGTTTCTTTACTGTTGGAAGCTGATTGATGGCGGCCTTCGCCCTCAAGTTTCACTGGTGGCTCCGATACGACATCGTTCAAAGTAAGATCTCTCAGTTCAGGATGCTCCGCAGTGTGCTCCTGGGCAAAAACTGAACTCCTGCATTCCTTGGCGCGTTTCTGCGCATTCTGCCAGTCCTTTTTGGCGCTGATCCACTCTGCGTTCAAGCTGTAAAAGCATCAAAGTGAGCCATGGCATGCCTCGAATAGCAATGTCCGACTAAAAGAAAAAAGGCACGTACCCTCGAATGCTGCGAACTTGCCACCACTTGGTTCCGCCAACGACCCTCTTCATCATGTCTTCTCCTCCGAATGCTTTGATAAGATATACCGCGGCCTCGTCGCAGGAGACGGTGGGAATCACGAGGCGGACGACATGGACCCACGGCGGAGACGGGGTGCGCACGTTTAAGAGGGATTGTAGTTCTTCGACCGTGTGCCTTCGATCGAGAGAACCGGGAGGTGAGCATTTCGACAAAGCTGGAAAGCTTGACAGGACTATACCTCGACGCTCCGTCCAGGAAATTCTTTGATGAAAGGCGAGGCTCATTAAGATTCAGATGCGAGACGGACAATAGGACACACCTTTACAATGTTGAACGCTGCATCATATAGCAACTCGTCTCTTCGGAGAGGTATGGGTGCCTTTGAGCCATCGCTAACAACCCTGGAGAAATAGTGCTTGACGAGAGTTTCGAGGAAGAGAGGGCCGAATGTGAGGCCAACTCTTCTCGTGAGCGAGTTGGACATTTGGAAAGAGGTCAAAGTCCCGGAGAAAGAGGGATGGGATGACGCTGCACACCCCACTTTCTACGCTGCCAACATCGTGCGAGGTTTGTGATCGATATTATAGGAATGGCGTCGAAGGGACAAGCGAAGGCCGTGTATTCGTATTCGTAAGCCTGTGCGTCTCGATCGCGCGTGTGCGCAGTGTACCTGTGTCCTTTCAGCGCAACCCCGAAAACGAGGACATTTTTTCAAGTGATCGTTGTTGCCTGCACGACACAAGCCTACGTCGCAAGAAAGAATCGTGCCTGTAATCACACGTGACATTAGAACATAGGTTAAGATACAACCGCGACGTATAAGTACATCTCTGGACTATCACCACTACATCTGACGGCATGTTTCTCCATAGCTCCCTACCATGTCTTGCCGACGTTGAAACACGTGGGAGAACGGTGCAGCGGGAACTTGAAAGTTGTGCCATTCAAGCAGTGACGGTCGCTGCTGGGGATCATTCGCCACCAGCTGTTTCGCAAACTCCCAGATGCGGTCGTCTCCTTTCCCAACAAGGATATGACGCAGAAGAACACGCCCACATGACCATCTATCGGCCTTGATGGGGCTATACATCGGCATGGGCTCGTCTTGCGTTCCCATTTCAGGTGCTGTCCAGCCCTTCGTGCCGTAATATTCGTTAATCGTCGTGTTTTCATCCCGAACTCAGATAGCACCGTCGAAGTCGATTATTTGCAGGCGAAAGTCATCATCGCAGACAAGATTGTCAGGCTTGATGTCTCGATGGGCGATTCTGTGCTCGTGAAGATATGCAAGTCCTTTGATCAGGCCCCACCCGAGATGGACACGACCAGAGGCGGTGGCACTGCGGAGTCGTGCGCCACGAATACGTTTCAGGATCGGTAGAATGAGCCACTCTCCGTTGATTGCAGGGACAGCTTCGATCAATGAGATGACGTGCGGAGACTGTGGCTGCTTCGTCTGGAGATACTCGAAGATGTTGAGCTCGTTCGATCGCTTGCGAACATACTTTGCGATCAATTCAGTCTTGTTTGGGTCGCTCCATCGATAAACCGTGCGGAGGTGAGGCGGGAGCTACAAGGCACGGTCAGCGTGGCGTCGCCGCGGATGAAGAAATGGTTTCCATCTCAAACCTTGTTGATCAATTCATAAATGCTGCCATCCGTGTCAAGGACATCTGGAACTACTTTATAACCGCCGAGTCTGAGTTGTGCATCTGCCCCTGTAGTATCCCCACCCGTCTGACGAGGTTGGCTTCCCCCATCATTGCTGGGGAGAGGGGAGTTCGAGTATGTGAACGATGGCAGGCTTAATCGTCTCACACCGTCCGTGAGCTCCTTGACTTTTGTTCGTGTGTCTTCGTGCCCACTCTCTTTCTGAAATTTGACTGAGAGATTGTACAGTTCAAGCATAAATTTAATGCGGTCGTGTTGCTCTGTGAATTTGAAGCCTTCGCACTTGCGATATACCTAAGGGGATTCGGCATAAGATGACCACTGCATGATATCATGCAAGAACATGTGTGCTTACTGTGTCGGATCTCTTTGTCTGATATAAAATATAGCGCAATGCGTATCCACTGTCAGTGATATATATGGCCGTGAAAATGAAATCCTTCTCCTTAAATGCCTCGAGGTGTGTGTTCGCAAATCGAACAATACTGGCTGCCTGAAGCATGAGACTTGCAAATTGGTCCACTGCAGGTGTATTGTATGGATTTGAATTGACCATCACAGCCATTCGTGGAAGGCCAGACTTTAGAACAAGGAAATTGCTTCGAGGATAGTGTGATGTGAAAAGATTCTGCCCAACTAGGACGACAAGCTGAAATGGCCATGATTGTTGGTCTCTGTTAGAGGATATTAGTACAAAACAAGGCAAAAACGAGATTGCGAATGTGTTGACTCACCATCTAACAGCAACGTTTGACAAGGTAGACATGAGGTGATCTGAAAATTGGAAGAAAAAGAGCCAGTATGCATCATCTATGTTGAAGTCCCGCAGGCTCCCATTCCTCATCCTAGCCCACAGCTCTTCCCCATCAATAGTTGAGACTAATGAAAGGTGGCTGCGTTCAGTTTGGCTGATAGTAGAAATAGGCTGAGGATTCTCCAATGAATCTGCCGTATCAAAGTATTCCTTTGACGCTGCTTCACCAACCCAAAATTTAGCAGCTGCATACATCTGACCTCAATCATCAACAACACATTGGATACAATAAGGTATAAAGGCAACTGACCTCATTAGATACCTTTCGTTTTAGACTCAGCATTTTTTCTTGCTCCTTGACAAATATGGGGACATCATAGTCAAAGGCATCCTGTATATCGTTTAGTTCAATGTCTTCAATTGTGATCTTTCCTCTGGTGTCTGCTTGAAGATAAAAAGGCTCAAATTGTGGGCCTACGTTGCATACGATGTGACCTCTATTTGCAACTATGGCAGACTCCATGAGAACGGAAACCGAGCAGTATGAATATGGGACATACCAGGCGATGCGCTGGGAACCTCCACAAGGAGTATCTCTTCCATTGAGATGTGTAGGTCTGCTAATGTTTGAGTTGCATGTAAACGTTCAAGTTCGTCTCCGGACAAGAGTTCCTTGATTTGACCAGGCAAAGTTTCAAGGGATTCAACGTCAAAGAGCATTCTCCTGTCTTTGCATCTCCAAACAGTCATCCTAGAGGCAGAAACGCTTGAGAGTTCGCTTCCAATCGTATCCTTGACCTTTGTCTTCAAGTTGTATACGTACTCATCACTAGAGTTGATGTCAAGAAAGATATAGCCTCCGAAGTCCTGCGAGTCGCGGCTGAAAAGCTTCACCCGGAGCCTACTAGAATAGCTTGTCATGGTGAACGACAGTGAGGTGTGCGGGAGGTCAAGCGACGATATCGACGACCTCGCTCGCCCCTAACACTCCCCTAACATCGTGCGAAGCATCAGGTGACATTGGCCACTAACTCAGTCTCGCCGCTCGCATCCTCCACAGGCACTAATACGACAGGGTCCTCAAAGATCAGAACAAGAACAAGAGGGGAGAAGGAGCAATAATGTCAGTGCCACTGCGCCTCGAAGAACCGATACATGAGGCATTCACCATCACTTGCGTGATTTTACATCTCCCCTTTGTCACTGCATCCATCGATCCCAAAGGATACAATCTCTCGATAGGCAATAAAGCGCGACCCATTCTCACCAGTCTCCGCTGTTCGCTTTGCGCAGCTGTCAGGGTCTGCGAGGGCTTCACTTGCTCACTTCCTCCTGGTTGGGGCGCTGATTGATAGGACTGAACTTATACAGGATTGACGCGGAGTGGACATTGGGACTGGAAGGAGGCGCAGTGGGAATTCAAGTCTCATAACTGAGTCTAGAGCCAGAGCAAGACATTCATCGGACGCGATCGGTCGCTGAATTACGGGCTGTGCTCCCTTATTGACAGCTCAAAGCACCTCGAGATTCTGAGAAACAAAGCGTAGACGCGAGCTGTTAGGTGATTCCACATGCAGTGTTCCCAGATCGACAGCTGAAAGCACCTCGATTTCCTGAGAAACAATACAGGCGTACATATAATCCTAGTCAAGCAACATCACCCCTAAAGTAATCCCACTCATTCACACCCGTTGCAACGAATGCACCCCACGGTTCCGGTACTTGTTTCAAAACCGACCCGGCGTCGTCTCTATTGTCAAAGCCCGCAAACACGCAGCTTCCGGTGCCACTCATATACGCAGGGGAGAACTGGCTGAGCCAGCGCACGGCTGCAGCGATGGAGGGATACAGTGCCTCTGCGACCGGCTGCAAGTCGTTCCGTGTCGTTGCCGTTCCGTTCTCGTAGTCCTCGCGGGAGATGCGGGGTGTAGACCGCACGAGATCAGGGTGTGAGAACACGGGGCCAGTGAGCGCGCAGACGGACGGGTAGATGACGAGGAAGACGCGACGGGGCAGCGCGAGAGGCGTGAGGACTTCGCCGGTGCCTTCGGCCCATGCAGATCGCGCGAGCGTCATGGCGGGTATGTCAGCGCCGAGACGTCCCCCGATAGTGGCGAGCTCTGCGCGTGAGAGACCAAGGCCCCAGAGGTGGTTGAGCGCGATCAGTGTCGCGGCAGCATCGGCGCTTCCGCCACCGTGGCCGCCGCCGACCGGGATGCGCTTACGCAAGATGATATCGGCGCCTTTGTTTTGCGTGTTGGACGCTTCCTGCAATGTTCGAGCCGCGCGGAGTATGAGGTTGTTCGGAGTGTCGAGATCTGCGAAGGTTGTTGCGTCGATCAGGGAGAGGGAGCAGTCGCGGACACAGGAGAGGGACAGTCGGTCATCGTCGCGTGGAGTGATGTGCAGTTCGTCGGAGTAGTCGAGGATCTGGAAGACGGTTTGTATGTCGTGGTATCCATTGGGACGACGGCCAGTTACGTGTACGAATAGATTGAGCTTGGCTGGTGCGTTGACTGTGATCTGTGTCATGATGAGGTCAGCGGCGGGTAATAGCTCGCAGTGACCCAATAAGCATCCTTCAATGGAACCTCTCGTCCCGCCAGACGTGACCGCCGAGCTCACTCAGATACTCTCCAATCTCGTCCTCGGCGACAACGAAATCAGATCCAAGCTCGTCTCATCTTCTCTCTTTCTCGATAAATAAAACTAATTCCCACATCTTTATCAGTGCAGAGGTCGTCGTTGACGAGCGTCTATCCCACAGACCTGATGTCTATCTCCTCGCTCTCACCCAGTTCGCTACGAGGCCGGACACCGTCGAAGTGGTAAGTCCATCCACAACCCCTCTCTTGTCCCAATCATCGACCCCGTGCCCAGATGCGCTCCTTCTCCCTCGTACTCCTCCGCCGCCTCCTCTTTCGCGCCTCCCCAACTGCCAGCGCGAAATCTCCGCGCATGACCCTCTACGATCGTCTCTCCGCGCAGACTCTCACCGCCATCGAGCGCCTCCTCCTCCACTCCCTCTTGCACGAGCAGGTCGACTCGGTCCGTCGAAAAGCCGTCGACACGATATGCGACTTGGCCAACAACTCGATGGAACGCGGCAGGCCGTGGCACGCGCTGCAGGCTCAGGCTTTTTCCATGTGTAAAGGCGCAGAGCCCACCGCCCGCGACAGCGCGTTCCGCATCTTTGCCGGTTGTCCCAACCTCGTCATGGATCTCCAGACGGATGCGGTTCTCAGGGTGCTCCAGGACGGTCTGCAGGACCGACAGAGCATCGATGTGCGTTTTTTTCCTTTCTTTCCGACGTTTGGGGTTCATCATGTGATAGGTCCGCCATGCGGCTCTGCGAGCTTCAGTCTCTTATCTCACGTCCTGCGATCAGCACCAAGTCGCGCAGTCCTTATCGCTCATGTACCCGATGCTCGACACCCTCCCGTCGCTCTCCCACGCCCACCTCCCGAAATTCTTGATCATCCTCACTCCCCTAACAACGTCCCACCCGCAACTATTCTCTCCGCATCTCCACGCCTTGCTCTCCTTCCTCCCCGCCTTGATCATACCGTCGGCCGATTCAGGACCGACGCCGACGGTGGCGAGACCCTTCCCGGGGACGCAGAGCTTCATTTTCCCGCCAACTCAGAACGGAGGTCCTGTCGATGATGAAGAGTTGGATGAAGAGGCAGAGGAGGTGCGCAAAGCCGCGCTCGAATTTATGATCAGCCTCAGCGAGGCTAAACCCGCCATGGTTCGCCGCACGGACGGGTGGGTGAGCGCCATCGTGCGTGGGTGCCTGGGCGGGATGGGCGAACTCCGGGACGACGAGCTGGCCTCGTGGTTAGATGCAGACGTGCGTGTGTCGGCCTTTCGAGAATACTTGGGTTTACATAATGACCTTTAGCCGGCGGAGGACCCGACGGACGACACTTACCCGCATGTGTACGAGCAAGCTCTCGACCGCCTCGCCTGCGCTGTTGGCGGAAAGGCAGTCCTTCCCGCCGCGTTCCAGCATATTCCGGGAATGCTGGCATCGCATGATTGGAAACTACGCCATGCTGGGCTCATGGCGATTGCCTCGGTTGCCGAAGGCACGAGTAAAGTGATGCAGAATGAGTTGGGCAAGGTCGTCGAGTACGTTTAATGATCTTTCGTGACTTCCGGCGTACTGACAACTTGCAAGCCTCATCACACCTCTATTCCTCGACCCGTATCCCCGAGTCCGCTATGCAGCGTGCCAATGCATGTCCGTGTTTTTGTTGTACCTTATCGCCGAACGATGCTCATTAGTTCTTCAGAGGACAGCTATGCACCGATTTAGAAGAAGTCATTCAGGCTCAATACCACCAACAAATATTCGCCGTTCTCATCCCCTCACTCGAGGTCCCTGAACCCAGGTGCTTTCTGGTCTATTTGACAGCCTCGTTTCCTTGACCTCCGTTTCTTTCAGGGTACACGCTCATGCTGCTGCAGCGTTGATCAACTTTTGTGAAGGCGTCGAGCGCGATACATTGCTACCGTACCTGGATCCCATCGTCGAGCGCCTACTCAAGTTGCTGAATCCGGCGCAAGACTCGAGCCAGCCAACGAAGCGGTACGTACAAGAGCAGGCCGTCACGACGCTCGCCATGGTCGCAGATGCGAGCGAAACCACCTTTGCCAAAGTAAGTCATTCACATCCCGAGACTCACGGACCTGACGAAATGGGGTACTGTATAGCACTACGCGTCCATCATGCCGCTCTTGCTTAACGTGCTGAGGAACGCAAACACTTCAGAATATCGCAAACTCCGCGCCAAGGCCATGGAGTGTGCTGGTCTCATAGGTACGATATCCTACCAGCCCTCCGTGCGTTACTCATGCTATATTCCCCAGCCATTGCCGTCGGGCGCGAAGTCTTCCGAGCCGATGCAGGCGCGTTTGTCGAACTCCTCATTCGAATACAGAGTACGCTTTCTACGTTTTTCCGCGTCACGAAGTTTCAGTGCCGACGCAGATGGCGGGCCCTATAGACAGTCCGGTTGATCCGAACGATACGATGCTGCCGCATTACCTCATTGCAACATGGGCGAAAGTCTGTCAAGCGATGGGACCCGAGTTCGAACCCTACCTACCGGTGGTAATGCCGCCCCTGTTCCGCGCGGCGAGCGCCAAAGCCGACGTATCCGTCTATGGTTCGTACCGCTGCTTTTCACATCTTATCTGCGGTGCCGACAGAACGCAGAGGACGAGGACGTGCCAGAGTCGAAGGAAGGCTGGGATATCATCGAGATGGACGGACAGCAGGTCGGGATACGCACGTCCGCCATCGACGAGAAGTGTCAGGCGTTCGAGACGCTCGTCATTTATTGCTCGACGCTCGGTGCCCGCTTCGCGCCGTACCTACAGCAGAGCCTCGAGATGGTGCTCCAATCGCTCCGATTCGTCCTGCACGACGGCGTGCGGGAAGCCTGTGCCATGTGCGTTTTCGTCCCTTTTACTGTATCTCCTATCTGCTAACGCGACGAGCGCCGCAGGGTGCTCCCGATGCTCATATCGTGCGGCAAAGCGAGCAACGCGATCGACGGGGACATGGTCGCGAACGTCATGCAGCACGTCGCGTCCGTCATCTCGCAAGAAACAGACTCGACGTTCCTGGCGTCGCTCTTCAAGTGCGCGACGGACTGTATACGCTCGTGGTGCGACGTGACGTCTGACACGCGCGCTGCGCTCGAGAATGCAGCGAAACAGCAGCTGCAGGCGCTCGCGGACCGGCGTAAGGCGCGTAGTGCACGTACGCCCGCGGAGATTGAGGAGGATCGCGAGGACCTTGCCCTGCTTGAGGAGATGGAGGAG
This sequence comes from Lactarius quietus, assembly GCA_015025155.1. NCBI lineage: Eukaryota > Fungi > Basidiomycota > Agaricomycetes > Russulales > Russulaceae > Lactarius > Lactarius quietus. The sequence goes on along the minus strand of WITN01000081.1, from coordinate 117,639 downwards.
TTTGCGTTGGAGGAGATGGCGAAAATGCTGGGGATGTTCGACCCTAATCACCCGCTGCTCGTCGCTGTACCTAATGTACGCGATTTGGGGCTTGGACTTGGGGCCTGGGATAGTGATGGGGAGGGGGGAGACGAATGAAGGGTAGTTGCTGTAGTTGTTTTTTTTTTTTTTGGTCCCGTAGAATGTTCAACTGGAAAGTTTTGAAGGCTTACGATTGGTGAAGATCTTGATCGGAGTGGCGTTTTTGCAGTGAACACTGCCCCACGTGGAACGGGCTCTCTCGACTTAAAGCCAGCTCCCCCACGACGCGACAGAAGCTCAGAAGCCTTGAGAAGGAAAGAGCTGCGATCGAGGATTATTCATGCTCAGCCGTTGCGTTCGACCGAGGCTGAGGACGAAACACGGTGGCGGGCCGTCCGCGCTTAGCGCAGTTCTCTCAGGAACTGGTGTGTTTCCCAGCCTGGTTCTGGTCCCCCGACGTGCTGTGAGTCCAGACCTGGCCCCGAAACCTTGTTTAGGTATCAGGTTCTGGACCGTGATGACGTTGCATACCTCGCGCTCACACGTGGATCTCTCTCGCCCTTCTGAATGTTCTGATTGCCTGCTCTGAGCTCGCGCTGCTTCCCACAGTTGCGGACATGGCGCTCATATGCTAGTGACTTACTCCACCAGGACACCCCGTTTTCAGTCGGGCGGCAAGAGGGTGCACGTCATAAATAACTCGAGACGCGCCCGAGGGAAAAGAAAGAAGAGTCGCGATGATGGCCTAGCCCGTGTTAGAACGCATGCCCAATCCCGGCTATTATCCAAATGCGAGACTTGGGCTAGGTAATTCTCAAACCCCCTCAAGCATTCTCATCTCTCTTGCATCACACAACCATCCCACCCTTGGGGGCTTTTTTGTCACCGTCTGTCTTCCGTCTTCCGCCTTTTCCTGCTGGTTTCGGGATCACAACATCATCCCCCACAATGCCGAACCCTCACCGCGAACGGTCTGTGGACCAACACCACAACTACAACAACAACAACAACAACCACTACATGATCCCCTCGCATGTACCGATGATGGAGGGCGACGCAGGACGTCGTTATTCGGGCGCTCAGCGTCACAGACACGAGAACCCAAACGGGACCTCGTCCTCCCCCCGCCTCTCCCCGCGCTCTCCACACTCCCCATACCCCCTCCCCTACCACCACCGCAGCAAAGCCCACCAACCAAAATATGCACCGCTGGGCGACGGGGATCTCGCCGTCGACGAGCACCGGCACTCCATGCCCGACGTCGTCGGTCCACGTTTCCCATCGACGATGACGATCCCACACGGCGCGCGCGCACGCTTTGCTTCTCTACCTGCGCCCAACATCCCATACGCACCGCTGCTCTCGCTGCCCCTCCCGCGAGCCGAGACGACGGAATGTGATCGCCTCGAGCGCGCATGCGGCCGCGTGCCCGCGGCGCTTCTGCGCGTGCCGGTGCGTGATGACCCCCCGCCCAGTTCTCCACACCAGCCTCGCGGCGACGGCGCGCCTCCCCCGCCAGCGCCGAAATGGCCGCATTGGACGTTGGTGCTGCGTATTAAGCGGGTGCTGAGGAGGGACGGGAAGGACGTTAGGGATTATGTGGAGGCGGCGCAGATTGATGAGCTGTATCAGCGGGACGTCCAGGAGCGCGCGAGGCGCGAGATTGAGCATGCGCGGATGGCAAAGGTGCGCGCTGGGAAGGAGATTGCGGATTTTGACGAGAATATGCGTGGGTGTCATTCGACGTTCATCTGTTGAATGGGGTACGCTAACGTGGAACGCCGCGTAGATGTATTTGGCGTGCCGTTGAACGAGACCGTGCTGCGCGCGCCTGCAACTGCGATACTTGGCGGATATAGGCATCACCTGCCACTCGTCGTCTTTCTATGCGTGGAGGAATTGTACCGCACAGGTGAGTGCTATACTTTTTTTTTACTATCGACGCTCCTAACGTTTTTACATCGCAGGCATTTACAAGAGTGGCCTTTTCCGAGACCTGCCTAATCGCCAACGGCACCATGAGCTACAAACATTATTCGACACCGCGCCTGCCTTTGGTGAGGGCATGAACCTACGCGCAGAATCCACCGCGGACATCTGCGCGCTTCTCCTGACGTACCTCAAGGAGCTCCCCGAGCCCGTCCTGACGCCCTATCTCTTCAACGCGTTCTGGAACTGGTGCGTGCGGCCGAGCGTGAAGCGCGAGGACGAACGCACGCGGAAAGAGCAAGACGAGGAGGAAGAGCTGCGCGCGCGATTCTTCCAGACTGGCCAGCGACCGGCGCGTCCCTCGCGTCGTGTACTCTTCGAGAAGGCGCGACTGCGCGCATCGCAGGACGAGCAGGCGGAGACGGGCCAGGTGGCTGTGGCAAGGGACCTGCTGCGGCTGCTGCCAACGCACAGCTTCTCGCTGATCGTGTACCTGTGCGCGTTCTTCACGCAGGTGCCGCTGTGTCCGGAGAATGGAATAACGCAGGAGGACATCGGTCGTATATTTGGGCCAGCCGTCTTTGGAGGATCCGTGCCTGCCGCCCGACGAATGATGGTTTGGTTCCTAAAGCGCTGGAACCGCGTTTCGGAGGGTCTCCTCGATCCCGAGCCGGATGATAGGTCGTCGTCCTCGTCATCGTCGTTTGCGCATACATCTGGCCGCGACGCGCGATTGCTGCAACGCGCGGATTCGTTCGAGTTGCTCGCGCCGGAGGAAGACAATGATGAGGTGCTTGATTTCCGAGGAGGCGCGCTTGTGGACGTCCCGGACGAGCGCCGACGCCCGTCGTCGTACGGCCTGTTGTTACCGCACCATGCTGCGCCGCCTCCTAGTGACGGTCCGGCCGGCTGGCCCATTGCCGGCGACAGGGGAAGGGAACGCTCGCTCGAGCCGGACGACTCGGTCTCCCAAATGAGCGACGGACGATCCCGTAAGTTTCAGCGTTTCCCACCTACAGTACGTCCCCGCCACTCACTTTCCCCCTATTGTATTAGATTCGGATGTGGAGGTGAATGCGGAGGCGCCGCTGTTGCCAGTTCATGTCTTTGCGCCGCCTGTGGCGCGCCGGCCGTCTATGAGCTCCGCGAGCCAATACGGCAGTGGCGGTGAGCTACCCCATCGTGCCAATTGCGCGCGATAGATCCCTCAATTCCTGACCAAACATAGACGTCGAGGATGTATCGGACGATAGCGACGCACGATCGTGGGGCTTCGCAGACGCGCAGTTGCTTATCGCGCTTAGCAGGCTGCACGAGGCGCGCGCTCGCATCGATAAGCTCGAGCACGCCGTCGTGGACGCCGCGACGCAGTCCGAACGCGCGTGTGAGAAACTGACGGCTTTTGGGCATAAGGGCTGTTTTGAGAAAGAGGTGACGCGAGGGGTCGTCGAGCGCGATGAGGCGAACGAGCTCGTTAAGAACGTGTGCGCGATGCTCAAGGGCGTCGTGCAGCCGGCGCTGGCATGATCTGCTGACGCGATCTTACATGTGAGGACTATCATGGCGGCTTTCACTTTTCTGCTCCGTTAGGCTATCTTTATTCATTATGCTGTTTTCGACTTTTGTTCGTATGTTTTGTTGGGATTGTTTTGTAATCGCATAATGAAGTTGATCGCAACACGTTACTACATATTCAATTCATCTGTGGAGTCCTGTCTGTGGCGAACGTGCAGTATGACAAGCGGTATATAAGAAAGTAGCCACGATCAGATAGGTTTGACTCCGTATGAGAGGTTTTTTGGGATAGACTGCATACCGGAGCGCCTGAATGCCACTGGCAGGGATGACAGGTACACGTGCGTAACAAAATTACAGACAGTCCTACAGCAGAGTGAAAGGGGTTTTCAATTTTGATGACCAGAACGGATGTGTTTTTTCTGACAGATTTTTTGCCCTAGATGGATTGAAGCACGCTTCTTCCCCTTCCTCATGATCAAGGGGCGGCACGCTCATCTTTCGAAGTTACTGGAGGGTGAGATTCTGCCCCTCATAGATCTTCTGAGAAATCCGGATTTGTGTATCTTCGGTGCACCGCGCCGTGTCAGGGGACATTGGTGTGATTGACGTTGGTTGACATATGTACATCAAAGCTAAAGGCTAAGGCCATCCGGTAGAATGCAACGACTAGGCGATGTGAGACGAGGCCGGAGATGATTTTCCAGTATAATTTTAGGCACGAGTACTGTACGGCATCGCTTGACAGGAAGTACAGATTGGGGGGAGACGTCGTGCAGATGGGCGCCTTGTGTTGAGGTGTGGGCGATGTTCTGTCCGGAGTGAGAGATGATTGGGAAATGCCGGGTGCATAAGGATAAATGCGGAGTAAATTCCATGCAGATTTGATCGATCTCGGATCTGGACGCGACATTCGGGCTGCCTGTGCTGCAGTTCAGTTTGGATGCGAACAAGTGGAAGAAACTGGTGGTTGCTTCGTGAATGAGGCTGAGTGGTGATGAAATACAAGGCAGAACAAGAGAGAGAAGTGAATACAAGAGGAGGTAACCAGGGGAGGTGAGCCGAGAGAGTGGCTCGCTTTGGGTTGAGTCTTCGGACTGGATGAACTGAGCTGACAAGTGTCGCCGCCTATGGCTGTCCACGCGCGGGGCGAATTACTCCAAATCCATTCCACTCTCTCTTCCTTTCCTTTCCCTCTCCCGCCATCTTCCTTCCTCTCTCCCATCCTTCATTCCCCTCCCCACCCACTCCCCTACCCTTCTCCAATCCCACAATGGGCAATTGTGCCTCAAATACGAGAGAAGCAGAGGAGAAGGCCCAGTCAGATAGGATAGACCGTCAGCTTGAGGAGGACGCGAAGAAATACAAGCGAGAATGCAAGATCCTGTTGCTCGGTGCGTATCCTCTCCCTCCCTCCCTATCTTCCACCCCCTCTCTCCAACCCCCACCTACCAACGAGAAGCCTTTCATCGAGCAGGGGGATTTCCCTTTGATGACTGCGACGTCCGCGTCACGGATCCATCAATTATGTCCCTTTGTCTCCGTGGCATTCTACCGCGGTATATGCGCTTGTATGCTAAAGCTAGTTTTTGCCTCAGGTTCCGGCGAGTCCGGAAAGTCAACAATCGTCAAGCAAATGAAGATAATTCACCAGAACGGTTACAATCAGGAGGAACTCTTTGCTTTCCGACCGCTCATATGGAAAAACCTCCTCGAGAGCGCCCGCGATGTCGCCAACGCCTTGGCCAAATTCTCCCTCGAGCCCATCACCCCCTCCAACAAAGTACGTACCCGCCACTTTTCTATCTCACATCCTTGTCTCATCCATTTCTTTCAGGCCAACTGCAGACGTATCTTGGAGTATCAGCTTCAAACAGACGACCCAGATTTCTTCTTCAACCCCGATATCGCCCAAGCTGTTCAGAACTTATGGGCGGATGAGATTATCCCCGCGTTGATGCTTCATGCATCCAAATTCTATTTAATGGATAGCGCCAGCTAGTGAGTCCCTTTGCTTTCCACGCGAAACGAGATTTCCTCTACGTAAATGCCGTCCTGTGGCTTCCGTTCTGTCTCCCCAGGCAACTGTCTTGCCGTGTACGCTTGCTGACTTGCTATATGCGTCTGCAGCTTTTTTGCGGAGGCAAATCGGATAGCATCGAGCAGTTATCTTCCATCAATGGAGGACGTCCTACGAGCACGTGCAAAGACGACAGCAATCACTGAAACTCGCTTTCCCATGGGCCAATTATCAATACATATGGTCGACGTTGGTGGTCAGCGATCGGAGCGTAAGAAGTGGATACACAATTTCGAGAGCGTGACGAGCATCATCTTTTGTACTGCATTGTCGGAGTACGATCAGGTCCTTCTCGAGGAGAAGAACCAGGTGCGTAAATCGATTTCAAATCGGCCGTCTCACCAACTGACGGATCGCTCGCAGAACCGAATGGCGGAATCGCTCGTTCTCTTTGAATCGGTCATCAACTCGCGTTGGTTCTTGCGCACATCAATCATCCTATTCTTAAATAAGATTGATGTGTTCAAGAATAAGCTCCCCAAGGTGCGCTTACCCGAGGACGTTTCGCGTTTCAGCCACTGAGCTAGTGTCTTCACAGGTTCCCCTGAACAAATATTTCCCCGAGTATACAGGCGGCGCGGATGTCAACAAAGGCGCCAAATATATCCTTTGGAGGTTTATGCAAGCGAACCGCGCACGATTAAACGTGTATCCACAGTGCGCCACCCTTTCCATTTGATTTCCGACCTTGTGTGGCTCAACTAGCCTGATGTAGTATAACGCAAGCGACTGACACGTCAAATATCAGACTAGTCTTCATCACGGTGAAAGAGACGATCTTACAGAACGCACTCAAGGAGTCAGGTATCCTATGATACCTGGCAGCCACGCGTTCTCCCTAGTTCCCCATCATTCCTCTTGTACTCTATCTTCGCTATTGTTTCTCCCATGGATTTGGATACGAATCGTCCCATTGTCGGTGCGCAAATAAGTCCTTTCTGTGGCTCCATCAATGTACTGACCGCGCGCAGCTCATCTTACGCCCTGCAATGTCACCATATATCTGCCTCATTTTGCACACACCTCTATTCATCGCATTCTTCATTTCACAACACTCGCCCACGTCGTCCCCGTTTGTTTCGCCACTGGAGACCTACCCGCACAGGGGTGGTTAGGCAAAGGGTGCACACGAAACGGGCGGCTGCAAACCCCATCTGAAACACGCTCATCGCCACACTACCCATCCACTACCTCCGCTCCAACGTCGACACCCCATCCCACTCCTTACGCATGCGGCCGGATACATCACACATCCTTAATCTCGCAGTCTTTTTCCCCCTTATGCACCTTGTGATATGCCCCCAATCCCCACACCCCCCTCCCTTCTTATGACGCGGACGGGCGTAAAACTTCGGCAGCCGCGACCGACCTGGACTTTCATGATATTTATCCCCTTTTACGTAGCGTTAGATTCTCCCACACTAATTGCATCACACACACCTTTCTCTTTTATCCCCTTTTTCTTTGTCCTTTTTCTGATCACTCGTTTCCTTTTTCGGGGGGGTTCGGCATGTGGAAGGACGTGTGGCGAGTGAGTGGCACTATGTACAACAAACCAACGCTTGAGAAGTTCCTTTTTTTTTTTCCCTTTCCCCCCCTCGTAATGTGCAGAGGATATCATGTTAGTTATGTCATACAATCGGATTCTGCTTGCTATGTGTTGCCTCAACTTGTGCGTGGGATGCGGTACCGCCGGAGCGCGCCGCAAGGTCGCGATCGCATCAATGAGAAGCCTGCGATTGGGACTGTATCATGCGGGTCATTCGTCTTTCTTTGGGTTGCGGTGCAGCCACTGGCGCGCGCCTAGATACGACAAACAACGATGTCCGCAATAGGTAATCATAATACTACAGTCCACAGTAACTTATGTTTGGTTTACCTTGGCGATATCCGATCGACAACCTGCTGGAAATAATAGAATAGCACGATATTGCATATATTACCCGGTCGCCTGCACACCACTAATTCGACTGCGTGATGCAGGTAGGCAGCATGCTTTAATTCGTACACTGTAAGTGTTTGAAATATATATAGATCAATCAATCATCATGCGTACCTGGCATGCAGGCACGAGGAAAGCATTTTAGCGCTCTCGTCCTTGCAGCGAAAACAAAAGAGACAAGACAAGACAAAGGCTTGAGACAGACAGACAGGCCATCTGAAATAACATGAACTTACAGCTACTGTAGCGTGCCTATCGCCCAGATGGACTGATTCGGTGGGTTTCACGGCTGTCGGTCCTACATGTTGCGGAAAATATATTAAGAATGGCGCTGCTGCACACCACCGGGAATGTTTGGGACCCGGTATTGTGAGTCTTGTTGAATAAGTTAAGCGTTGCGCGTGCCCAGGTTCATTCGTTGACTTATTAACGATGATCTGCTGGTACCTTTTTTCGAATCCAGTTACAGTGCTGTACCGTACTGTTTCCGCGCGCCCTTGCCCTTGGGGTTCAGAACCGCACGCCATGCCGTGCCGTGCGCTGTAGGCCTCCTGTACCTGCCTGGTAAGGTCACGGTGCCAGCAAGTTACTGTAACTTACAGTCGATATCGGGGGTGGGTGCCTCAGGTACTCTGTCAGGCTGCGAGTCGAAGGCACACCAGGAGCGGAGCAGAATAAAAAATATCATCATATACGGTAGCTGTCGGTCAAAGTATGAGAGAAACATAGGTTAGCGCTCTCCTACATGCACATTAGGTGGGACGGGACGCCCCTTGATCAAGAACGCAAGCACACTCCTCTCAGCCCCACCGCCCAGCTGCATACGTCGATGCCCAGCCAGACCTGCGATAAAATGCAGGACTTATCGTTTCCCGAAAGATATTTAGCATGCCCCACGCTGTCCCTGGCTGCCTCTCGAGGAAGGATGAGGCAGAAAAGAGGACTAGTCCAGCAGCTCGTGCCTTCCGTGCCTAGGTGTTCACAGTTGACACGGTTGAGCGCCTGTATGCTGCGATATCAGGGACGCGGCCGCCTTGAGGGCTGCGCAAGCTACAAGGTAAGAATATATAAATGCGACGAAGGCGGTTTGTAGAAGTCGGTATTAGTACTTGCTACCGAGGTAGTGAAGGAAGAAGTGCGCTAGTATCTTGGTACTTCCTTCGGGCAAGACTTCGGGCAGAGCGAGACAAGAAGTCGCCCCGCAGAGGCTCAGCACGACCGCTGCGACGTCGCCCATCGAGCTGCCAACGCTACAGACCTGTAAAACCATGGCTAATTGGTCAGTGAATTGCATTTCCCGAGCTTTTGCGCTACTCCACTACATGTAACTTCGCCTAGGGCTTGTTCTCCTTTCCGTAGGGCGAGCACGTCAAGTCACCGCTGGCGCTGTAGACGCATGCAGTCAGATACGCCATAACTGGTTATCGTACTCGCCTCTAGGAGCTGACAGGCCCTGTATCGCGCCATAACTAGTTGGCGTTGGCCACGTTGCGCGTTCTTTGCATGACACGGTGTACGGTTTACGTCGCGTGCGGATCTTCCTATTGCGCCCTATAGAGAATCTAGTAAGTTACGCCATTTATCCTTCTATTCTTTTTTTCTATTCCCTTCTTCTTACTGTATGATCGATTAGAATCTGCACAGATATACATTTCAGGCTGGCGCAGTGTCAGTTAGTGATTTTCGATCTTGTCATCTGCACGCCGCGTTCAGCCCTGATCGTACACAATGCGTGGACTCTCTCTGTCAGATTGTCACCAGACTCGAACCGGCGCAGCGGCGAGGGGATGGCCTGTCGTCTCTGAAAGGGTTTTGAGCGGGCCCTTGGCACGCGCGTGGTGCGGCGATAAGCAACACGTGTTACGGCTGCCCACCACTGGCAGATACTGTTTCCACTTGTTCGGGTTCGGCGGTTTGCCATCACACTCGGGCTGTTCGGGCGCTGCCCGATTCTGTCATTGACAGCGAGAGCTCGGAGGCGGCGCCGGGTCTGAGCTTCTCCGAATCGTTGTGTTGCGGCGGTGGTCGGAATAACCTCTCGCAGCTCTCTCACGTGCATTAATGCCGGCAGCAGCACTACAGCCGCGGTTCGAGGTGTGATAAATGAATGACCTGGGTGAGCTCAGCCTGCCAGCCCTCTTTCTCCGAGCCCCGGCATTCAAGGATTGGTCTTTAATTTACTGCACTTAGCTCAAAGATGAATGAAAACAACAACACCCCAATCGTGGCATATTACCTGGACACATTGAGCTACTGGCAGCATGTATGAAACTAACTTTGGTAGGATGCTCACTTTGAACCTTCCTCCCCGCGTTGGATGAGGGAGGTAGCGAAAAACATGCTGCTTTGGCTTTGTCCGAGGACCCGAGGACCCACGCACGCACGCCAGGAACCTGGACGTTTGTCCCCAATCCCAGCAAGGCAAGCGCGTGTTGAGTCTGTGTATTTCCAGATTTCTCCGCTTCCCAGATCCAGAAAGGCAATATTGTATACTGTCCCAAAACGGGCTCGGATGGGTGGCTGGTTGGGTGGAATGAACTCATCTTGCCCAGCCCAGCCTTGTTGACGGACAGCGTGGGCTCCACTTGCGCGTGTCTTGGCAAGCCAAGGAACGAGTGGGCTGTCATCCTTCCTTCAATCGCATGTAAGGTTAGCTCCACCTTGGCGTGGACAGGCTCCAAGTCTGCAGGGTCGCGTCGAACATGCGCGCCAACATAATACACCGGACAATGTGACACCTACACGACGAGGAAGAAGAAGAGTCATGTCCATTTCATCAGGGTCCCCCAGTAAATGCATCGAAGTATGTACAGTAACGAGAAAATCCTAACGTAGGCGAGTTATCGTAAAATGACGTGAAACGTGTTCTTGGCCGGCGTGAACTTTTTTTTCCTGCGCACTGCGTCCGTCCGAGCATAACATGTCCGATAAGGAAGGTAAACAACGTGTGTGCGTGTGCTGCGGGCGCAAGACAGCAACCCCCTTGCCCTGTGCGGGCTGCAGAACAAAGTTCACGCGAACAGCGCCACGGCCAGGGCGAGCCCTGCGCCCAACACGCCTGCAGGCTGGTCACGCATGGCGTGGTTGGGCTTCGAGCTCGATGACGGTGTGGCCGTCGAGGAGGTACTTGTCGTCGAGGAGGTACCCGTGGTAGTCGGCTTCGACGTCGTACCGGTGGGGCTCGTGGAGGTCGTGGGCAGAGTGCCCGACGTAGAAGTGGTTGGCGTGGTAGCAGTACCGGACGAAGTGCCCGTGTCTGAATCGGGCAAGTCAGTTTAACATTTCGCGCAGCACGGCGGACATTGCTCACCGGTGGACAGAACAGAACTTGTAGTCGCTGGATGTCATGGACGGTTAAGCACCGCACGATGTGAAGGAGAACAAGCGAACGCACAACCGCAGAGAGTCTCGAAATAAGCTTCAGCCGTCGCGAGATCGGCGGCCGAGCATTCCGCAGCGAGACATTGTCCAGCATCGGTAGCGAACGTCTGAGTGCAGAGGCAGGCGGTGGTAGTCCTGGAGAATAAAAATCAAGTTTTGAATGTCAACCCTCGAGGACGCTGAACGAAATCCGACGTACGGGTCGCAGCCTAAGGTAGTACCGACCTCCGTTGCGCAGGTTGTGGCACACGCAGGGGGTGTCTGGGACAGCACTCCAGGTACGAGCACAGATGCAGCGGCGAGGGCAAAGCCAACGAGGGAGAGGCGAACCATGATGTTAGGATAGGGGGGGATGGATGATTGAAGATTCGGAGAGTGTTTATAAGGCCATGCATGGGGTGCGGTTGGCGCCGGGAGTGCTGAGTGCCGGTAGCCACGCGACTCCATCAGTCCGCAGCGCCATCGCTTCGGTCTTTCTAGCCCAGCACACAGCTCGCCAAGGACCTTGCCAAGGCCGTTCGTTTGTCCACGCCTCCTCCAACACCATAGGAAGAATATCCCGGTCTTGTCTCAGTACCGTCAAGAGTCGCACAGTGGCTTGTTGATCGTGAAGCGACTACTAGCGATGGGCGGCGATGGGAGTAAACGCAGCCTTGTGACAGGAGCATTCTGCATAGCTTTTGCGCTCCCTCTGCCTTTTTCTTGTCTCCGTACAGTGTGGAGCGGGTCTTGGCGCTGCGGCCCTCGCTACGCACGTGTCTTGGCCACGCCTTGTCGACCGACCGCAAACTTTGCTTCTAGACTGGTCTAGATTGCTTGTGAGCCCATTCAGAGGCACGCGAATCAAGAGTTAGGCCTTTTAGAGTAAGGTCATAAAAGGCAACGAGGCTCTAAAGGAACACAGTAGACAAATAGACAAATTGCATGTCCGAGGTCCATAATGCTGAAGTGTCCGAAAGAAAGAAACTGTACTTTACTATCCCAAACATCGTAGCATCACAACGCTACGGCTACAAGCGCACCAATTCCTCCAGCTATCAGGGCTGCGGCTACGTGGCCGTGGGTTGACAGTCTTGTAGCGGCATTGAACGACGAAGAACCGACTTGACTCTTTCATCAAACTTAGCTCGCGAGTCAACGATGGTTACGGGGTGACCAGAAAGCTGGCTCGCTGCGAAGAACTTTCCAACCCGTGAAATCGGAGGGCACGCTAAGTAAATCAAGTCGGCAACTGGAAAAACTTCGACGGCCATCTACTCAGGGACATCTTCCAGTGCAAGAGCAATGCACGTTGCAACTCCCAGCATCCGTACAGTGGATAATTGGCGGAGAAGTAGCAGCGATGTGTCCCTGTAACACTTTATGTTGTCCACAAACCATTGAAAGAGCTTTAGATGAAACACGCGCGAGAATGTAGTGGAAGGTTGGCTGAACACCTGAGCAATGTGGGAAATTTTGTCTTTCTATCTGCTGGCAGTCGACCCCGACGATGACATGACCACAGTCTCGACTGCTTTCGGGAAGTGGATACGTATCAATGAAGACGAAGTCACATGAAAAGGATATATCTGCATGCCTGATTAAGGATATCTCGGGGTCTTCTGAACCATCGAGAGTTGCGTGACTTTGAAAGTCTAGAGGCTGATTCAAGTACCTGATGATCATCAGGTTGAGTTGAGGGCTGTCGATTCGAGCTACAAAGTCCTTGAGATACTCGCCATCACCTTTGAATCTGAAGGAGATGAGAGCGGGAAGCAAAGATCTCTTTATTTACAGGAGGTGGTTTGCGAGAGGATGTAGCTGGTTCAAATATAAAGGAAAATAACGAGCCTGGGAAAGCCGGCCAAACATGCGGCCATCGACACAGGAGAAATGTAACCTTTCAGGGGAATATTGCCGAGATGGAGGTCGACAAGGTTGCTAGTCGACGAAGGAAATGCGGGCAATGCAGGAAAAGCAATACCTTCTAGGTGCATGTACCTGTAAACACGGGGCAGATCCATTTAAAAATCCATTAGGAAATGCAGGCGGTCCCCTTTTTGCCCAGTGTGACTGAAGAGTAAGGTGTGTCAGTGCTGGAAATAGCTGTTGCATCTCCGTAGCCACCTTTCCTAACAGCGGGCCAGTTAGGTGAAGCTTGACTTGACCTATGCGACTATGGTTCTTGAGTGCAGCAAAGAGATTGTCTGCGTCATGAAAATTAAAAGTTCTGTAATCGTTATACCTGATGGTGATAGGAAAAGGGGCAGATATCGAGACGCTCCGTCACAAGAGGAGTCACGCGGTCACGGCTTACTGGCACCTCTGCAGACCCGGCCCGTCAGGGCCGGGTCTGCAGGGGTCACGTAATAACTGAGCCACTTGTGATGATAAGCCGACACCATCAAGTTGAGGATCTCACCAAGTCGACCTGCGGAGCTACAGACAAAGCATGGACGTCGCAGCTGATGACCTCAGGGCGGCGGACCCGTTCGGCTGTCTTACAGTGAAGTAACGTAAGCTGTAGAAAGAATGCGGCGACCTCATCAGTACCTCATCCTTCAAATTCGGGCCTTCAAGTTACTGGGCTTCGACAGCTTTTCTGACATCTCCGTCCTTCGACACACCCCGTTCTGTTTCCTCGTCTGATCCTGTCGTCACCATAAATCATTCCACGCGCTCTGACATCCTGATCCTCCCTTACAACGCGCATTCGTCGCGGTCGCTCATCACAACCCTGCCGATTTCCTCCTCCGTGTTAACGTATTGAAGGATAACTTATTGAAAGAACGCGACAAATACGGGCCTGGTTAGAGTCAGTATAGTGAGACTCTAGCTCACGTCATCACAGACCTTTACGTCCTCGCTGGCAAACCCGTCATAGACAGATTTCGTCCGCTGAACGTGCCAGAGCAATTGCGCGTTTGGTGCCAGGTGCCCGACCTCAGTCTTCAACCTTCAAGCTCTGTTCATTACCCCTCCATACCATGGGTCCAATCCCGTCAGATGGCGGCGGCGAGGATAAGTATTTCTTAGACCTCTACATCACTTCTCATACTCCAACACCCTCGGCGCTCATCCACGAATCTGACCCGTGAGCCAGGCGTACCTACTTCGGGCCTTCATTCATTACTTCTCGTAGCGCATTTCAACGTGCCTTCGCCGGGCGTGCCATTATCTCTTAAGATTATGGACGCGGTGCGTAATGAAAAGGGGGTGAGTTATGAGCTGATAAGATTAGATGCGCGCGGACGAAGTCTGTACGGAAGACAATGCCGACTCAGTTACTGCGCGCGGAAAGCAGAACTACATGTTTATTCACCTGTACGGAAGACAATGCCGACTAGGGCGAATGAGTACAGGGAAACTGTAAGTAAAGGAAACAAAGCTCACCTCAGTTACTGCGCGCGGAAAGCAGAACTGAGGTGCTACATGCTATCGAAGGTGTTTAAGTAGACAGAAAGTAAGAACTGTATAGTACCGAAGTATTCCGCCTCCGCACAGGGACAATACACATATGGGTAAAGTGCGGGGAGGTGGCATCGTACTAGCACGGGCATCAAAACAAACGGGATCCAAAGTAAATATATCGCGCAGGTTTATGGACGCGGTGCGTAATGAAAAGGGGGTGAGTTATGAGCTGATAAGATTAGATGCGCGCGGACGAAGTCTGTACGGAAGACAATGCCGACTCAGTTACTGCGCGCGGAAAGCAGAACTACATGTTTATTCACCTGTACGGAAGACAATGCCGACTAGGGCGAATGAGTACAGGGAAACTGTAAGTAAAGGAAACAAAGCTCACCTCAGTTACTGCGCGCGGAAAGCAGAACTGAGGTGCTACATGCTATCGAAGGTGTTTAAGTAGACAGAAAGTAAGAACTGTATAGTACCGAAGTATTCCGCCTCCGCACAGGGACAATACACATATGGGTAAAGTGCGGGGAGGTGGCATCGTACTAGCACGGGCATCAAAACAAACGGGATCCAAAGTAAATATATCGCGCAGGTTTGCAAAACACCGCATCAGAGACAAATGATAATTAAAACGGAACTGAGATACTTCAACACTCCCCCTCAAACTGCGCGAAGTCCGAGACACTCTGCAAAGTGCTTGACCTTCGGCGAGGGGAGAGCTTTTGTTAGTGCGTCAGCCACCATGTCAGCTGTTGGGCAATAGACAAGGCGCAGAGCACCATTTTCGACCACCCATCGGATGAAGTGGTAGCGCACGTCGATGTGCTTCGTGCGCGCGTGGAATTGATGGTCGCGGGTCAACGCGATAGCCGATTGGTTGTCCAAGAAGAGAGTGGTCGCATCAGCAAGAGGCTCGAAGACCTCAGCAAGCAGGTTCCGGAGCCACAAGGCTTCCTTCATCCCATGCGTTGCTGCGACGTACTCACTCTCCGTGGTCGAGAGTGAGACAATCTCCTGCTTCTTGGAAGACCACGACACGGCCCCGCCATCAATCAGGAAGGCATAGCCTGTGATCGCACGGCGGTCCTCGGTCATGCTGCCATCGGCGTCGGCATAGCCAACCAGAGTCCTACGTGACTCGCCATATGTCAGCCATAGGTCGCGCGTGCCTGCGAGGTAGCGGAAAATGCGCTTGACCGCATTCCAGTGAGCCATCCCGGGATTGGCCGAGAAACGGGCTATTGTCGCTACAGCAAAAGCAATGTCGGGGCGTGTTGCGAGCGCAGCCCAGTTGAGCGCGCCGACAGCCTCACGGTACGGCACATCGCGCATGACCGCGAATTCCGCCGCATCCACCGGGGCCTGCTCCAGAGTGAGCCGGACCTGTGTGTCGAAGGGAGTGGACACAGGTTTGCTGTCGTCGAAGCCGAAACGACGCAGGATCGAATCGATATACGATCGCTGCCCCAAGCCGATGGTGCCACCTGCTCGGTCGCGTCGCACCTCAATTCCGAGCATCCAGTGAAGCTCGCCGAGGTCTGTAACCTCAACGTGCTTACGGAGTCCGGCCTTGAGAGCGTCGACCGCAGAAGTGTTGTTTGCTGCAATGGTACAGTCATCTACGTGTACGGCGATGATAATCTGGACGAGGGGAGACTTGGAGTGTTTGTAGAAAACGGCTTGATCGACTTTGCACTGCTGGAAGCTGAGGGAACTGAGGATACTGACGAACTTTTGGTACCATCGCCGGCCAGCCTGTTTGAGGCCGTAGAGAGACTTCCGAAGCCGAAGAACACGACCCGAAGAGTCCTCACGGTAGCCCGGGGGGTGACGCATGTACAGGACTTCATCAGCCGTGAGTTCGCCATTCAGATATGCACCTTTGATATCAACCTGGTGCAGCTCGAGTCCGAGCCGATTGGCCATAGCAATGACCGCACGAGATGACGGGAGCCTGGCGACTGGGGCATACGTATCGAAGTAGTCGACACCCTCGACTTGGCTGAACCCTTGGGCGACGAGGCGGGCCTTGTACCGAACGACTTTGCCCGACGCATCTTTCTTGGCCTTGAAGACCCACTTGGAGCCTATGACGTTAGCTCCTGGTGGTGCGTGCTCGAGCGTCCAAGTGCCGGCCGTTCGCAGCGTGTTGAGCTCTTCGAAGATGGCTTGCTCCCACAGAGGCCAGTCGGGGCGACGTTTCGCCTCGGCCAGGTTGCGAGGCTCGAGCGCTTCGGAGTCCGAGGTCTCAGCCACAAGAGCCACCTCAACTCCGAGCCAATCTTCTCGGAGCGCAGGTAAGCCAGCTTCAACCGACCATACACCTTGCACTACGTTTTCTGACTCGTTTTCTTCGTCTAGCCCGAAACCTCCTGGAACCGAGACACCCCTGGGGACTACAGGGTCAGAAGCACGATCCGAGGCGACGCCAACGCCTTCCTGGAGCTCACGAACCCAACGCGACGGTTTACGAAGTCGAGCCGAGCGTCTGAGCTCTGGCTGGGGCTCTGGGTCAGGTTCATCAAGTTGCAAGGACTCGGAAACTTCTCGCGACGACGACGAAGACGAAAGCGAGGTCAACGACGATGCAGGGGATGGAGGAGCCTCATCAGGAGGTGGTGCTGGCAGCATGGGCAACGTGGGCGGCGGCGCGGCGTGCGGCTCGTTCTGCACGGCTTTGGAGGTGGGTACATCCATACTCTCCCCCTCGAGCCGTTCGGCCGCAGCGAAATAGACACTGCGTTCGACACTGACAGACTTGTTTGCAGGCCAGTAGATTCGGTGGCCTCGGGAGTCGGTATCGAAACCGATCCAACGCCCCTCACGAGCGCGCGGATCCAGCTTCGAACCGCTGGCATCGTGCACCCATACCGGCTCGCCGAAACGCTTCAAGCGCGACAAGTCGGGCGGCGTTCCGTACAACGCCTGCCAGGGTGTTTTGCCACCAAGTGCCCGCGTCGACGTTCGGTTTTTCAGCCACGTCGAATGACGCAACGCCTCGCCCCACATGCTTGGAGGGAGGGCTGCCATGTGGAGCGGCGCCCGCACTTTCTCACCGAGAGTGCGGTTCAAGCGCTCGGCGATGCCATTGAGCTCGGGGGTGTCGTGGACGGTGAGTCGTCGTGCAGTTCCGGCGGCTGCGAGGTGCTGATCAAACGCTTTGCTGAGGTACTCTCCCCCTCGGTCGGAGCGCACGACTTTGAACGCAGTGCAGTGATTCTGCGTGCGTGCCCAAGCCTCGAATTGGCAGTAGGCTGTGAAAGCCTCACTCTTCGTCAGGAGGAGATAGGTTGCGGTGAAGCGCGTCGCATCGTCCGTGAAGGTGACGAAGTAACGACGCCCACGCCGGGTGGCCACTGGGGAAGGCCCCCACACGTCGGTATGAATCTCATCACCGAATTGCTTTGCCTGCGCGCTGACTCGAAGCTTTGGGACTGGCTGCCGAGTCGCGCGTGCATAGATGCACGCCTCACAGTGCTCTTCCCGAGAGGCTGGGTCAAGCGCAATTCCGGTGACAAGGCCATCGGTAACGAGCTTGCGTGCGCTGGTGGGTGCGATATGCCCCATGCGGCGGTGCAACTCCATGACGCTGACGATTTCTACAGCATAACCTGCCTCAGCTTCGTGCGACACACGGTAAAGGCCACGCGTCGTCCGCGCAATGCGTGCGAGGCGTTCTCCCTCATGTGACTGGATTTCGAGATGCCCCCCCCAATAGCAATACGGTAGCCGAGGTGGTCCAGTGTGCCGAGCGACACCAGGGTGTAGCCGACTGACGGGGCGTAGAGGACTTTCTCCAATGTAAGTTCTGACCACCTGTTGCCGTTCGGTGCACTGACGACCATGTTTCCTGTACCAACCGCAGGGAACTGCTGCCCGTTTGCAGCATTCAAATAGAGCGGGGGGTCAAGGGAACAGTAGGTAATGAAGTCGGCACGGTATGGGGAAATATGACGCGTTGCTCCTGAATCATAGAGCTCGACGCGGGTGGACTTGGACTCCTCGACCTGCGTGATGGCAGCGGCAGCAAGCCCGCCTGACGATACGGCGCTTGCTCCTGCCTCTTCGCACTGTTGAGGGGTAGGGACTGGTGCTTCGGACTCAAGCACGTCGCCGACGAACACAGCGGACCAGCACCCGTCCGGCTCATCGTCGACGGCGTTGGCTGACCCGACAGGCTTGTTCTCGGCCTTGGTAGAGTTTTGGTAAGTCGGTGGCTGACTAGACTGCCCCGACGACTGCTGATTTTGGTTGTTAGACTGCTGGTCTTTCTTCGGTGACCTGCACTCGCGGGCCCAGTGGCCCTGCTTGCCACAGTTGTGGCACTTCCCCTTGCGTTTCTTCTTCCCGCCCTCCCCCTGCGTTGCTGCCAACGCCTCGTCCTGACCTTGGGACTGAGGCTGCTTGCCTTTGCCAGAGGAACCACCGTCCCGCTTGCGCCGCGCAGACACCCTATCGGCCTCCTCGGAGATGTGGTCGATGAGGATGTCGGGGTCAATGGAAGCGGAGGGTTGGATGACACGGGAGGCGGTGAGTAGGCTGGAGGCAAATTTCGACATTTCCTCCGGGAGGGATTTGATGATCGCTGACCGGTATTCCTTGTCAGACATGGTCACGCCAACTGCAGCAAGCTCCTCGCGCTTCACGCGCATTGACCCGAGGAACGACCGGACGTCGCCTCCGCGCGGACAATACACATATGGGTAAAGTGCGGGGAGGTGGCATCGTACTAGCACGGGCATCAAAACAAACGGGATCCAAAGTAAATATATCGCGCAGGTTTGCAAAACACCGCATCAGAGACAAATGATAATTAAAACGGAACTGAGATACTTCAACATTATCAGAAGTATGCAAAGACGTAAAGGTCGTTCAGGATCAGCTCTTTTCCTTTGTGTCCATGAGACCATATGAGAGGGTGATCCGGTGATGCGTTGCACGCGGAGAGAGGCTTAATCAGTGGTCGGTGACGTCGCGACAGTCAGATTGGATGTCCAAGACGAATCACGGCATGCCGATCATTATCGTGGTACGCATCATTCCAACTTGAAGTGAGACCTATAACTTGGACTGGTCTATAGCCAATGATTTATTAATGATTTTGTTTCGTCTGTGTATTGTGATCTCGTAAGTAGTGCAATATGAATGTCGCTAAGAACGGGCCCATACTAATACTATGCCGTGGAATGCACCAATGGTATGGACAAGTCTTTCCTATTATTTGGCATAGGATATGATTCTTTCATCAAACTCTGCTTGCGAATCAAAGATGGTTACGGGGTGACCATGTCATCCTTCAATCGCATGCAAGGGTTAGTTAGCTCCACCTTGGAGTGGACAGGCTTCAAGTCTGCAGGGTCGCGTCGAACATGCGCGCCGACATAATACACCGGCCAATGTGACGCCAACACGAGGAGGAAGAGGAATCCTGTCTATTACATCAGGGTCCCCAGTAAATGCATCGAAGTATCTACAGTAACGAGAAAATCCAGTAACATGACAGCGTCAAGTCAAGTATGCGAAATATCGCACAATGACGTGAAACGTGTTCTTGGCCGGCGTGAACTTTTTTTCCTGCGCACTGTGTCCGTCCGAGCATAACATGTCCGATAAAGAAGGCAAACATCGTGTGTGCGGGCGCAAGACAGCAATCCACTTGCCCTGTGCGGCCCTCAGAACAAAGTTCACGCGAACAGCACCACGGCCAGGGCGAGCCCCGCGCCCAACACGCCTGCAGGCTGGTCACGCATGGCGTGGTTGGGCCTCGAGCTCGATGACGGTGTGGTCGTCGTGGAGGTACCCGTGGTAGTCGGCTTCGGCGTCGCACCGGTGGGGCTCGTGGAGGTCGTGGGCAGAGTGCCCGACGTAGTACTGGACGAAATGCCCGTGTCTGAATCGGGCAAGTCAGGTTAACATTTCACGCGGCACGGCGGTTATTGCTCACTGGTGAACGCAATAGAACTGGAAACCGCTGGATGTCATGGGCGGTTAAACACAGCACGATGTGAAGGAGAACAAGCGAACGCACAACCGCAGAGAGACTCGAAAAAGGATTCAGCCGTCGCGAGATCGGTGGACGAGCATTCCGCAGCGAGACATTGTCCAGCATCGTTAGCGAATGCCTGAGTGCAGAGGCAGCTGGGGGTACTCCTGGAGAAAAACGATGTCAACGCTCGAGGACGCTGAACGAAATCCGACATACGGGTTGCAGCCTAAGGTAGTACCGACCTCCGCCGCGCAGGTTGTGGCACACTGAGGAACGGTCTGGGACAGCACCCCAGGTACGAGCACAGATGCAGCGGCGAGCGCAAAGCCAACGATGGAGAGGCGAACCATGATGCTACTGTAGGATTAGGGGGGGTGGATGATTGAAGATCCGGAGAGTGTCACGGTTTATAAGTCTATACATGATGATGGGGTGGGATACTGAGTGCCGGTAGCACGCGACTCCGAGTCCATCAGTCCTCAGCGCCATCGCTTCGGTCTTTCAAGCTTAGCACACAGCTCGCCAAGGCCGTCAAGGCCGTTCGTCTGTCCACGATTCCTCCAACACCATTGGAAGAATACCACGGTTTGGTCTCAGTAGCGTCAAGATTCGCACGTTGCCTTGTTGATCGTGAAGCGACTAGCGATGGGCAGCGATGGGAGTAAACGTAGCCTAGTGATAGGAGCATTCTGCATAGCTTTTGCGCTTCCAGTGCCTTTTTCTTGTTTCTGTACAGTATGGAGCGGGTCTTGGCTATGGACCCCCGCTACGCACGTGTCTTGGCCCCAAACACCGAGTGACCCTAGTGATCGCAAACTTTACTTCTACTAGATTAGTCTAGATTGCTTGTGAGCCCATTCAGGGGTACGCGATTCAGTATTTAGGCCTTTTAGAGTAAGGGCTCGAAATCAAAATGTAACGAGGCTCTACTAAAGGAATGCAGTAGGCAAATTGCATGTATATGAAGTGTCCGAGCGCACAGAACGTCCACAATACTGAAGTGTCCGAAAGAAAGAAACTGTACTGTACTGTCCCAAACATCGTAGCATCACAACGCTACGGCTACAAGCGCGCCAATTCCTCCAGCTATCAGGGCTGCGGCTACGTGGCCGTGGGTTGACAGCCTTGCAGCGGCATTGAACGACGAAGAACTGACAGTTTCCGTCGACTCCGCGGTATTGCTCGTGGGGCTCGAGCTCGTCGTCGGTGTGGAGCTCGTTTTCAGTGTGGAGCTCGTTGTCGGTGTGGAGCTCGTTGTTGGTGTGGAGCTCGTCGTCGGGGTCGTCGAACTAGGTGTGGAGGTGGTCGTTGGAATTGTCGAGGTTGGCGAGGTTGGCGAAGTCGTCGGGGTTGTGGAGGTCGTTGGGGTCGTCGAAGTCGTCGGGGTTGTCGCGGTCGTCGTTGGGCTCAGAGAGCTGTCCGACCTAGTCGACGAGATGGGGCTTGGGAAGGCGAGGGTGCCCGAGGTCGAGGTCAAGGGCCTGTCCGAGCTCGACGGGAGAGGCGTCGCCGCGCTCGTAGAAGTTCCTGATGTGGGAGGGTTGATAGAAGTCCGTAATCAGAGCACGGGTTTCAAGGAGATCACGCTCGCTTACCTGGCACACTATCGCAGGTACTGATGACAGAGGGAACGGCTCAATTGAGTACGCATGTAATAGGCTAGGGAAAGGATGACATACAGGGGGCATTCTGCCGGATCAGCTGCAGTCACACATGATGCGCATGAGGGTGATTGCGCATAGGAGCCAGGGATATATAGAGGCAGGGACAAGAGGGCAACGAGTGCGACAAAGAGACCGGAAGCAGTGGGTCTGAAAGTCAGCATGTTGCTAAAACGGGTATCTCGAAGAAGGTGATGGTTAAGTCTAGCAGCGCCTAGTAGAGGAAGAGGCTATATATCCTCCGCCGGGTTCAGCTCCCCGAGTGCGCAGTGATCCCAGCGGCACGAGGCAGCGAACCACGAGTCTGTGTACGTCCAAGTTGAATCAATGTGTCACGGTGACAGCCTGCCCGCCGCGCGGCCGCCGCCCCTCGCCCACCGCGTGGGCGCTGTCCCCCGGATCCGGGAGAAAACGAACATCCATCATGATCCAGCTCACGATGGAGAGGGCGGTGAAGATCGTGCTCAAATGTTTGAGAGTTGAGCGCGACAGCCCAGAGCTAGAGACACAAAGCGAAGAGCTTTAGGGCTTCACGAGGCTGCGATGTTCATCTCGTGTATGTGCCTGAAAAGCCTCGTTGTGGGAAAGGGATGTCACGGTGGAGCCAAAACCACCTCTGGAAGTCGATGTTGAACGCTTCGATGATATATTTTGACAGTTCAACGGTATTGAACACGTTCAAGAGGGGCGCGTTTAGTACGCCTATCGACTTCCTGTGGACATAGACGTTTGGAGAGGCACACACTACGCGCCACGGCGGCGATAATGGCTGCAAGAGAATGAAAACGCGAATCCCGCATTTGCCCGCTGGACTCAAATGACTCGGAGGTGATAGTGAGATGATCACGCGTCGACTTCCGTAACCCACTCCCGGAGCGTCGGACAGGTTGAACTGTACACTACTGTAACCAGCTGGTGAAAATTCTGATGACGATATTGTAGTTTGCTCGAGCTTGAGCGCTGAGCCTCAGCACGAGGAACTCAGTGTTCGGTTTTCGGGTTCAATTCGACCGACCGGCCAAGCAGGTGCCCCAGACTCCCATACCGAATCCCTCATGTCTGCTATCGGGTGCAGATGATGCCTATGCTCGTAATGCCTATGCTCGAAATGGCTCACAAGCGTCGACGGAATTAAATCAAGATAACATGGGCGTTCTCTCTACTAGAGGCCAACCAATCAAACCTGTACGTAGTCCTCTGCTTCTGTAATGAGCAGCTCTATCTACGGGTATGCGCATCAGTGGAGGCAGTGGCGTTGGGCTTCGAACTAATTGAATTGGAAGGCGCTAGTCGTCGTTAATGTAGTTTATCGACGCAGAGAAATGCTTCCTTGTGCGGATTTGAAGACATCAAATGTGCGTACGAATGCAACCAGAGGTTTTCGAAGTCAAACAGCCACAGGAGAGCGTCTATTGGCGTTTGGATTCTAGTCTGCGCGATACAAGAGAGATAGATATAGAGCTGTACAAAGGCAAAATAAAGGTTATGTAGCCTGGCGACCACAAGAAAATTGAACTCACCGATCTCCCACCATCTACCGAGACTACTCGTCTGTGCACTCGGGAGCGCCCTCATTATCCTGCGAGATCCTCGTTCAACCAGCGTTCAACCAGCTCCTTCCTTGCTTCTTGAACCATTCGTCAAGCCGCACTACCAGATCCGCCCACTCCGCCGCCTGGCCACTTGCGCGTCTCGTCCTAGCCCGCGCGTCTCTACTTACAGCCATGTAAGGCGCTCTTTCTATTTTGTCGAAAATATGCGTCAGGGCTCGGTAAACGGAATGCCGCGCCCGTGACTCGGAAGAATTACGACGAGCATCCTGCTACGCAGCGGCGCTGCCAGGCTACGCGATGCGGTGCCCGGTCGGTGTTAAGTTATCGAGCGCGGCTTCCTGCGCACGGAGGTCGACGAGAAGCGCGGGGTGGAGTTGGAAGCATGGAGTCGGCATGAGCGTGGGTGACGAGCAGGCCTGCACAGGGCCGTATACCGCTTGTGATGATATTGGGGAATCAAGGAAGGCGCGTTCGCGAGGAGCGTGCGTCAGCGGGAGGGATAAGACATGCTGGAATAGTCCATTTTTGTGAGGACGTTGCAGGCGTGCGGGTCCGGGAGCGTTGAGACCGTGATGTTGTGGATGGAAAACAGGAAGGTGACGCGCGGCTTTTAATTCGTCGCGAGGAGGTGCGCGTCTCGGGATGTGTGCGGAAAGGGGTCGGGTCGCAGGGAATCACTCTTGAAAGAAACAGGCCAACGGAAAGAAAGGGAGGCCAAAGTCTCAAGGGCAGTAGCAATGTTGAAAGCAGATCGTGCGTATCGAATTGGCGATGTCACGGTCTGATCTATGATCTGCTATTTTGCGGCATCTCCGAGTAAGACGTTGCAAATCACGATATTTGGACGATAGAGTTGGGAAGCGATGATAGGCATTAATGGTGTAGTTATGGGTACGATCCAACACAGCGAGGGATGCGCCGTCTCCATGCCAGTCGGCTACCAGAACCCTTCGTGGCGCATGCATATAAACGAAGTAACGTGTCAACGCGAGATGATTGATGCGGTGCTGAAGTGGGTCGAAATACCTTGGGGTAGACTCGGAATTGGGCATGATGGTCGTGCGAGATGGATTTCGCTCGCCAGGTGCTGCCGGCGTCGTCATGTGTTCGACATTGAGCACGAATTCGTGTCCGCGTCTGCAACAGTAATAGCGCCAGCTTAGGAGGTAAGTTACCCCCTTCTGCTTTAAACGCATGACGTACCTTGAATCTTAGACTTCAAGCTTCAAGCTTCAAGTCGTGTCAGTTATTGCTGGCGTGCCCAAGACGAGCTACCCAAGGATGTGACACGAACTTGGCAGCCGAGACTGTAACGCTGATAGATCATAGATTGGAGTGAGCGCTTGAACACGTGCAGTGAAAAGCTTAATTGCGGTCGCTTTGTTGTAACACAAACCGATGCGCCCGCATACATGCTGAGCGCTGAGCGCTGAGTCGGAGTACTACTGAGTACTTGCTAGATCATGCATCATGAGCTGACTCGCACCACCACTAGTGCTGTCCTCACAGTATTCGTACGAGATAACGGCGTCCTCAACCCAAGTTGTTTTTTCGTCGGGTCGATATTATGCACAGCGCACGAGAGCGTGGGGATTACAACGCGAAGTGTTCTCGCTGCTGCCCAGGTTGTCTACGGGTACGGGCGTGTGACCTTGGCCTCTAAAAGTATGACGAGCACCACCTCGGAGGTGATGCTCGTCAAACTCGTGGATATCGTTCGTGCCAATCAATCGCAATACGGTCTTCCTTGTGTGCTTTCGAACACCGCGACGACTTTTCCTATCAATCAGGGGCTGTGAAAGTAGAGACTTTCGCGAGATTGGCTGGCTACGACCGACTTGGCTCTCTCTCTTCGGCGATCCAACTTGAAGATCTGTTACGAGGACTATCTGACGACCCGCTTTGCTATAGCTACTAAATCTCGCGAGGTTACTGTAGGCAAGTGTTGCCAGCGTGTCGTCCTGGAACCCAACATGCCGATGGTACGTTCCGTGGTAATCTGACGAAATCCGTTTTGTGCAGGTGTTGCGGGGACTCTGGGCCATTGAAAGAAGGGGAGAAGGACAGAAAATAAATACAATCGTGGAACCTAATAACTTAAGGCCTGGCTTCAAGAGCTCAGAGGTCAAAGTCAAACTCGGGTATAATATACATGATAGCGTTGGGTGGTTTAGAGAAACCCGGATTATTATGAGAAGGAGTATCAATAGCACAACCCAGTGCGGATTAACTCAACATTCCAACAGTGGCGTCCATGTGCCTCATGACTCGGCAATGGAAACGGAACGCACGCCTCCCGAGCTTGGAACGCCTGCTTCGTCTCGGCACGCGGAAGTATTCTGCGGTAAGTACTCAGGTGGACATGAGTCTTCTTCCATGGCTTCCGAGAACAAACTCGAAGCGGTGGAGAGAGAAGGGGTGGGCGAGTCGAGGTCGCTACTTTGCGAAAAAGGAGGATTGTGGGTAGTCGTGATAAGGCGAGGAAGGTGGCACCTAGGGGAGCCAGGATCGGTACATGAGGGCGAAGCGATGCGAGTTGTAATGTTTTCTCCGGGTATCGGAACAGTACATTCGTCCGGTTTATGGGTGGATTCAAGCATGGCTAAGGACGTGAATGCATGCTCTTTTTCTTTGCCTCTTTGTGCATCCTCGGAATAATCGTCGATGAATTTCAGCCAGCTGTAGGTCGGCTGCCGACGAAGTTGTAGGAGCGAACTTTCGTTAAGGGTCTGCGAGCCAAAGAGATTAGGATATGTAACTGCTACAAATCGATATAGAGGCGGACCTGTAGTCTTGGGACCCAGTGTGTGAAGAGACGTGGTCGATTCATATCTGAAGTGGCAACGCAAGTATCAGGATTCCAGTAGCCGGGAAGAAGGCAGTCCATCGACATCATCGAGCTGGGTGAGATATAGGGAGTTGAAAGGAAGATAGTGGACCTAAACCAAGGCTACCTTCAATTTTATTATCAGCATTGAGCATCGCACGGTATAAGCCACAACAGCCGAATGAAAGGGAATGTGGATGCGCTGAGTCACAAAAACGGAAGACAAAGAATAGAGCTTTGCCCCATTTACTGCTGTGACCAGCAACGGCGATGGTGGTTCACGGGTTCATGACTGTTGTGCGTAGGAATACGAATACGATGGCTTATCGTCGTCCAGGACGATGAGAGTCTGGGAAGTGGTTGTGGTTGTGGTTGCCAAGTGTGGCAACCGAATGATCCCCCTTTTTGCTGGGATTCGGAGGGGACGACAAACCACAACGAAGCAGTGCGGTTCAGTCCCCCATGAGCTGGTCTGAAGTACTGTTGTGATCACTCTAATTGTCCGTATCCGCAGCCGGGGCGGCATCATGATGCGGCACTGCGGCTGGAGCACTGCTGGGGCTGGAGTCTGTCACGGTGGCGCTGTGGCGTTGTCTATTGGTCCGAGCGGGCCGGTTCAGGCCCGAAACTACTATCATGACGTCCACTCAGGTCGCTGCAACTGCGGAAACTACGCATGTCAATTTGTCGATGCAGCTTCAACAATGGACAGAAACCTCGTTGAAAAACCTGTACAACCTCGACCAGGACCCACTGACCCAAACGCTGTTTACGGCTGATGCGCAGATTACCGTCAACGGAGACAAGCTGTCGCCAGAGAAATACGACGAGCAAATCAAGGGACTGCGTGCAACAGCTACACGGGTTGATATGGTTTGGGGAGATGTTGTCGCTCTCCCGGAGGATGTATCGGTTCGCCATAGATTGCTGTCCGTCACGGCAGTTAATCTGACGCGCCTGGAACAGTGCTCCATATCATTCAAAGGATCTTACACCGTTACCCGCTCTCTAAAGTTCCGATTGCGCGCTGGCCCCATGCAGACAATAACCCACGTCGTACTGGAGGCACGGTACACACGCCACTCCGATTTATTTGCTCTCCTTTATTGATGCGATGCGCTGATAGGGTCGTCGAGATTGATTCGGAACCTAAGATCACATCGCTACTACAGACAGAAACAGTTGACCGCCCACCGGTGCATCTAGCTCCGGTGCCAGTGGATTCCGTTAGCTCCCAGGGAGACGCGTCAGTGGTGGATACCAGTCAAGGTTCATAAAGGCGGTTCGTAAGGGCCAAGGTTACTCCGCGTGGCGCATGATCAATAATGATTATTTGATCCCGCGGTTCTGCGGTGTTTTCGTACACTGAGACTCTACCGCAATGGTACCACGAAACCCCGAGAGAGAGACGTACGGTATTCCCGACAATCATCCTGCTAATTTGAGCTTACTGTATCGAGAGCATGACATGCCATCCGTTTCGCATCACGGACCCCTATTTCTGCTCCAACCAATGATGAGTCATGTCGTGCTTCCCAGCTGAGATATCCCTGCGACTTGCTAGTTGGCTCTCTGGTCTGTGGCCTTCTTAACCTCTAGTGACCTCCTTAATTGTGCACTATCACCGGCTCTCTGAGTCTATCCTCGCCGCTGCGCCCTGAGTAGCCTCGTGATGCCTCTTGCCCCACTGGCGTGTGAAGCGCACCTGGAATGCCGTCCTAGCTAATTGGGTGAGCCTCGGTGCCGTCCTGCTGGCACCATATTGCCCTCAATCACAGTGCGAGAATGGCCTCATGGACGTGGTCAGCGATCCCAGACCTTGTCCTAGGAACTCAAAAAAGTCCACCTCGTTACTCTCCCGCTCGTGCCTGTACTCGCATGTGCCCTGCTCGATTTTAGCCATGGCACACTGTGACACCTCTTCAAGGAGCAGATCACTGAGATAGTCACAGATGATGAACTCTGATATTTTACGCAATCTAAGGGACCTTCGTCCTCGTCACATTGCCTAGTAACCACCGATATAACTAAATCTGTTGAGCACTGTGACTAATTGAAGTTAAATCCTCTATGGATGATTTTAGCTGAAACGACGCTATAATCATCCAACCTCTATATTTCATCCTATGATACAACGTGTTTACAGTGCTTGCCGTGTGTGACAGTGGACATGCCCATCGCTTGTTTGCGTCGATGTACTATAGATCAACGCTTCTATCACCGGATCCTCCGGTGAGACAACTAGGTACTCTAACGCCCAATTTGACTGATTTTGCGACACCATCAAGATCCCTGTGATCTGAGGGCGTGAATACTTCAGGAGTAAGTTACCTCACGTTGTACCTCACCCTTTTTTTCGTTGGGGATGTAGTCGTTCTGTACCCCGATCATTTCAATGCACCTTGAGCAAATAAAAAGGTTGTACTGGCATTAATTAACAAGTAACAAAAGTGCGATTTCGAAAACAAAAATACTTTGGACATATCCGGAATTGAACCGGACACCTCTCGCAAATGGATTTGCTAAGCGAGCGTGATAAACCAACTACACCATATGCCCTTGTATTGTTTTATTTATGAAAATATATGTGGATTTGCTAGCCATCCGAAGAAGCGAATTTGTTGAATATTGTACAAGCGAATAATCTACAGAATAATGATAAATAATATATATTTAAGCATTTCTCGTCATACCGTGCACATGCCATCTGCGTCCCAGTATTCACTGCGGACGCCCGTAGGAACGATGAACAGATCGTTCGGGTCGTAAATAGCTTTGATGTTCTTCAAGCGGGCGTAGTTCGAACCGTAAAACGTGACCTGGGGATTCGGTTCGAGTACATCGCCCTCATTTGAGTAGCTGCCGCTCGAAGGGCCCCCAGCAAGGTCCGCAAGCACAGGCCTCGCTATTGAGGTAAAATTCCTGCGTAATGCCAAGACATCAGGCGCAGACAAGGAGTCGTCCCAACCTTGAGTCGCGATGATCTGACGAATAGTGTCGGAAATAGTCTTCGTTTATCAGAATGGCGAGGGCACCTACATGAGTCTTTGCTATCCGCCATGCGGGGAGAATCGCAGAATCGATATTCGCGTTGGCAGAGACTTGGCCTATACCAATGGTCAACCCGGCTGTTGGTTTTAATAGGTATGGAGCTACGTACCGCCGCCGGCGAGGTGCCCAAGAATCGACTGGATACCTTGTGAGAGCAACCGCTTGTACGCGGCACCCACGCTCGACGGAGCATGGAGGTAAACAGAGTTGGGAATGAGGCGAGAGCTGAGGACGACGTTATACCCAGACTTGTCGTCTGGGAATCCAACAATATCGTTGGGAGCCCCCGTGAGAGTGGACTCTCCTTGAACGATGGCTCCCAGCGCAGTTGCGTTGGAGAGGAAAGCAGACATCTGGGCTCTGCTGGCATTGCCATCGAGGCCCTTGAAGAGCGTGGATAGGACAAGCGTGCTGTTCGTAGCCGATCCTCTTAGATAGAAGTACTGCCCGGCCCTAACGTTATCCCAGTCTTTGATATGTGAGGCATGTAAAGTCATCAGATCGCTCGTTTGGTCCACCGTAGCCGTCAGGACATTCACGGTGTGCAGGGTTACGTTGAAAATCGGGAAGGTGCGGATGGTGGCATCGATGATCACGCCCCAGCTACCGGCACCACCTCCACGCAAAGCCCAGAATACTAGGGGAGGAAGTCGGCGTTAGTTGAAGTTTGCCCCCAGGCGCCAGGCACTGAACGTACGATCGGGGAAAGAGGCTGAATTGACTACAACGTAAGAGCCGTTGGCCAGAACAACACTGTATTCTGATTTTTGTTTCGAGACTTATCTTAAAGCAAAAGGAACGGAAGCACGCACGAAAGACATTGTCTGCGGCGAGACCATAAATGGGTGAGAACGCTGAATGCCCAGCACCCTGGATGTAGCCTCCTGCAGGAGAGACGGTCGCCGCAGTGCCGCCCACGAACATCTTGTTTTGTGCCTTAGCTGCGGCGTATAACCCCTTGAGGCCGACGCCTGCGCCAACTGTAACCGCCGAACCTTGATCAACACCACAGACAGGGAAGTGGTCGGTAAATGTGATGTTTTGAAGGTAAGCCGTCCATAGAAGTAGCGAATTTTTTGCGGTAGAACGGCCTAAATAATCGTGACCAGAGGATTTGATGACAACACGCAGGTCATGGGCCTGGGAAAATAGAACGCCTGCCTATAGCACAAGAAGGTAAGCGGTGCAACTAGCAGGCAGGAAGTCCTTTTAACCTGTATGTGCTGAGCAGTCGTCGCGTTAACTGCGTAAAGCGGGACGTCACCCTGTGCACAGGTGGTACCGTTTAATAGGCAGAGTTCTGCGGGAGGAATGTAATCCTGTGATTACGGTCGCATTTAGCGAGTACAAGAGATCAAACGAGAAGCGCATTACCTGTTCCCAGTTGTACTAAGAATGAATTGAACTTATTCAGCGGTGATAACTAGGGTCAAGTTGAAACACGGTGTACTCACGGCATTCATCGCGCCCGGAATCGTTTGTCGGAAAATGCCGCTCGCCCACTGTGCCCCAGTGCAGCCTAGCTCTCGACACGCTTCCACAGACGGCACGACTCTGACTAGCCTGCCACCGATTGTATCGTTGAGAGTAGCCCAATCTGAGTCAGTTGGATACCCAGGATCTCCTGGCTGATTGCGACACCGAGCATGAACGACTTGAACAGGTCGGGTCAATGACAGCGCCAACGCAATGGCGGTCACAGAAAGAAAAATAGAGAACATTTTCGACGAAACGCAGGAAGAGAAGACAAGTGGTATGAGATACTGCAATTGCACCTTAAGTAGCTTCAGCGCTTTCATGTTGACATGCGGAGGGAGGGAGGTAGAGACGACCCACTTCCCGGAGCCGGAGAAGCTTTGAAGTAGACGACAGTGAAATGACCGTGACAGTGAGGCTGACGTACAGTAGGGCGGATTGTGCTCGACCGGGAGGATGAAGGAAAACCGGGATTCTGGACTCCTGATCAACGGTGACGTGCCTTAGCTTGAAATCGCGACGTGGCCGCCACTGAGACATGTCGGTGTGAACCACATCCGTGCGCGTAGCCTATCCTGCAAGAGTTACTTGTAAAGTGGCTCTAGTAGAAAGCGCAGTCCACGAGTCTAAGTGTACCGGACTGCAGGGTGAAACCGCCCCATTGAATTTGAGGCAGCTAGACGTGCGCAGTCCCCGGTTTCGTGAAGTGCAGGAGCCTGAGACGAGTCATGGCCAGTGCCAGTGATGGTGCCATGGTGGTACAAGTTGCCGGAAACGGACACGTGACTTATAATTTCCGTGGTTTCGGGATATGTGGCTGTGCAATCCTACTCGGAGATTCCTTTGTACTGTACTGTACTTGTCTTTTCTTTTCCTTTTTTCTTTTCAGCACTGGGGTATCCGTGTCACGATTTTTTCTTGCATCAAAGAACTTTTATGAATGTCCTACTGTACCTTATCGTCTCTGATTTTTCATTAGGCGAGAACAATATTCACCGCGACGCAAGTTGAGCGTCGATCGTATCTGCCTCCGGCGGTGGTTTCCCCGGGTCCATTAGTGTGAGATCCGTGCGCGATATTGATCTCCTTGCGCTTGGAACCCTTTCTGGTTATAATTACCGGAATCGTGGGTTTTCAATGAGGTCTCTGACCGATGAACCCCAGTTTGGCGATGCCGTGCCTTTCGTCAGACCTGCGGAGAGCGACAAGCCATCTCCTTTCATCAACACGGATGGTCCATACACGTGCTGTACCATTTTTAATTGTGGAAAACGCGGCGCAGTATGACCAACGCATTTGAGTCGGAAATTTCATTCCTCTCCTGTGGTCTCCAAAGCAGTCTCGACCGGCTAGATTCGTTAGTCCAACCCTGGATTCGAAGTGTATGTTGAGAAATAGACTCCGCCGGAGTGGAAGAAGCACGACTTGTCCAGCAGGGGTCCATGCTGCACTTGCACACCCGTTTTTGATGGCAGACTCAGAAGATCGACTTCCTTTCAAGAATCGTTCGAATTGGTACACCTTTTCTCACAGGCTGCCCGGCACATGGTTTCTCTCTGGGGCCGGGGCTCGCTTCGGGGCTCGTGTAATTCACGTAGCTTTGGGCACGCCGTTGTAATCGCCGTGAAGACGCGTATTGTACCGTACTTAGTGAGCATGATCTAAGGAACGGAAAAGCCAACGACTGCAGTCTAGTGGAGTGGATACCGTTCGCGTTCAATCGAATGACAGTGAATGACCAATAGATGTAACGACCGGGAAATAATGCCTTTTAAGTGGCCCGTCGAAGACTAGGACACGGGAATTGTGAAGCGAAGATAGAATCAGACCGACGCAGTACTTTATAAATGAGGTTATGAGAAGTGGTGGCTTGATGGCTTGCGGCGTTAAGGCTAATGCCCCAACAACAGGAAGGAAGTGGCTATAAGTACAGTACCATGCGCGCAGAGTAGAATTGACAGGCAGGTACGCCATGATTCGCTCCACTGAGATGATAACGTAGCCAGAGGTCCATTCACCTTACTCATGCGGTAAGTGTAGAGAAAGCGCGATTTCTTTTTGTTAGCCTGGAAGGACTATGCAGCGCCCGCAATATGTCATGTCGTACAGGTTGACCACAGAAGTGAGCGTGAGTTGGTGTATATATCAGTCGTATCATAATTTCTGATAGAAATGGAGGAATATGATCGGTACTCCGCCAAAGGGTAGCACTCAGGCTCAGAGACGGAATCGTACATCATGACAACGTGGCCGTCTTGGCCCATAGACCGAATGCCACGTTCGTCAGTTTCGCACTTTCCAAGCGTCTAGATGTTTACAAAACATTCTAAAGTTACTGGTGCTCGAAGGGCCAGGGACACCACGCTTCTCCAGCCCGTGATTCCTGTGGCGTGTACAGACCCAATTTGTGCATGCCCTGGCGGTAAGGCTGGGAGTAGAGCGAGCTGACTGAGGACGATGCCCGAGAAATCCCGAGAAATCACGGGTGGACTCGTGTAATACGTAATCAGTGGATGAAACATGCCACGGCAGAAAATATCGCGAGTTCCTCTGCTGGAGTTAGGCAAAAGTGCCTCGAGGCCTAGCACGCGTAATGGCACCGTGACTGGTACTGTTTACAGGAGATGGGTGTAATCCTGGTTCCCAAGGAACTATCGGAGTGGAGAGGTGGAGCTTGTGGAGCATGAAGGGGTGACGCACCGGTAGGGGTGGAACATTAGCCCCCACTCGGGTACATACCTCGAGGCGCACAATAATGGATTCCCAATTAGCCCCCCACGGAAGTAGAACAAGTTCTGTGGGCTAGGCATAGGAGAGGTCGCAATAGGTCAGTTATCGAGTCCATGAAGTCCCAACACTTCTTTGGAGAGCGCGGGCAGGAACGGTGCTTACTGTAGCCTAAGGCTTGAGACGCTCCAGACTAGGCACAAGCTCGTAGAGTTGCGGACCATAGCAGATCAAGTGACCAAACCAGAAGAGGAACGATACGTCTCGGAAGGTTGATGAAGAATGTATCACCACGAACGGAGATTATGAGTATGCGGACGAATGTTCCCAACGACAAACGTGTGTCTACTATTAGGCAGCGAATTGCGGCAGAAACTTGAAAGCCGTCACGGTGACGATTGCACTCACACTGCGACTGATATGAAACAAAACCCAAGGCACTGGGCAACGAAAACTCGAACCTAGGACTTACAGTCAAGAGCGGAGGATCTGAGGGTTGTGGGTCAACGCTATCCAAGTTATGCTATATGCTCTCATGTATGCTCTCGAGGTATGGACTCGAGCTTGGACTTGAAAGCATCTGAGTCATACAAGGCATTATCTCCCAGAAATAAGCAGAAAATCTGGCAATTATTAGTACGCGTCGTACCATAGCGTCCATAATAATCCACGGATAGGTGGCCCACATACTTGAGACTCAAGTTGTAGTGCGGGAAAACTTGTCCACACGGCTTGAGTGCCTTCACTCAATACTTATATAAGCAATCTATTGGCAGTCGGCGCAGTCGTCCACTGGAAGCGACAACTCAGATTGCAAGGACGACAGCCATGGCGCCAAGCATTTACTCTACACTGGCAGGCTCGCAGCCCGGGTGCTACTGTATTACTGATTTGTCGGTCAGAACTCAGTATATCCCGACCGTTCCTCGAAGGAGGCTCAATGTTGACTTGTACAAGTATGACCGCGGCCTCAATAATCTTGTACGTCGTGGATTTTTTCAGTCGACGGCATCCACTAAATTGTCCGGTCCCAAATAGTGACGACTAATCTT
Source organism: Lactarius quietus (assembly GCA_015025155.1). Taxonomy (NCBI): domain Eukaryota; kingdom Fungi; phylum Basidiomycota; class Agaricomycetes; order Russulales; family Russulaceae; genus Lactarius; species Lactarius quietus. Next base: position 83,042 of record WITN01000081.1, on the reverse strand, counting down.
AGGCTTTCGGAGTGGATAGTACGGCTACAGGGACATGCCAAGTTATCGAGTTATCGTAGACCTTGGCAACTTGATAGAAGCTCTAGAAATACACATGAACGCATTATTCTCGATGGAATCGAATCGACTGGCGTACTGCCTACCCATACTCCTACCTACTACGCTCCTTGGGGCCTGAGTCACCAAATCGTACAATATCTCAATCATCGACCACTGACAGTCTCCGCCCAAGTCCAAGGGGAATCGTAACATCGTGCCGCTGTACGTCACCAACGATACTGACCTACTCATACGCGTTTAGCCGAATCTCGGAAGCTTACACCCTTATCGCGGCGCCCATTCTATAGAACGCGGAAATTGCATGTCCTTGATTGTCGGCTTTTCGAAGCGTTAAAATGGACATTCCATAAGGGCTTAAATCTTGGGACGTTCTGCAACTTTGAAGACCCACTTTCTCGAGATGTCTACATCTTCTGCCAGTTCTTCAACGTTTCCGGCTCACCACACAAAGCGCCGCCCACTGCGCGCGGCTGGTTTGGCTCTGGCTATACTCAGCTTCCAGACACTCGGTATGCAATTGTCCTATCCAACTATCGTACGTAATACCCCAATGACACCGGCCTCGCACAGGGATCATATACTCTGACATCGGGACGTCGCCTTTGTATGTGCTCAATGGAATCTGGTCGTCGTCCGGCCCCGTGCCTCCGAAGGACGATGTCATAGGGTGTATCAGTGCCATCATTTGGTCTTTGACGCTTCTACCGTTTTGCAAATACGTCCGTCACCCCTTCTGTCTTTTTTCACTGAACCATACTAACACTATGTGTAATTTAGGTCCTCATCTGCTTGCACTTTGGCACTCATGAAGGTAACGCATATATCCTTATGTGCACTGCAAAATTTCACACGTCTTCGGTTCTTCAGGCGAAGGCGGGACGTTTGCACTGTATCAAGGAATCTATCCTCCGAAGTTTTTCGAAAGCACCCCTACTCACGATTCGATGATGGCCGGAAAAAAGAGGCGCGATGATATCAAGCCACCCAAGTCCCTTCGGTGGCCAATGTTGATATGGGTACTTTTTTCCCTCCCAGGGTGAAGAGCGTGTCTGACCTAACAAAAAGGCTCTCTTTGGCACAAGTTTGACGATGGCGGACGGTGTTTTAACTGCTTCCGTATCGGTTACGAGCGCAGTTGGAGGCATTGGTGAGCTGTCTACAAAACCAATCTCATGCAATCCACTCAGATGTAATAGCTGTTGCCAAGCCTAGTGTGGCGAATCATGTTGTTTCCATCTCGATAGTGTGGCTCGTTCTACTCCTGCTCGTTTTTCATGTCTGATCCCCGAGCAGGCATTCTTGCTTGTGCTGTTTCTCTCACAACCACTAGGCACAGCGCGTCTGTCAGTCATCTTTGCGCCAGGTATGCATGTAGCGGTTCTTCCGTGTCCTGTTAACTCCCCTCACAATGTCGGGCAGTCACCCTTGTCTGGTTGCTCCTCCTCGCCGGAACAGGGATTTACAACGTCACGAAACATCCTGGTATCTTCCGCGCGTTCGATCCGTCGCGGGCTATCATGTGTAAGTATATGGAGCTTCTGCGCTTATCTACGCGCCTGATCGAGCGCGAAGATTTTGTGCGTACCGGGAAATATGAAACACTTGCGGGTGTTCTACTTGCCGTTACTGGTTGCGAGGCACTCTTTGCAAAGTACGTTGCCTCGTCAACTCCTACGCCGTATGGCCTGCATCAACTCAACGTTACTTGTAGCCTTGGACAGTTCAACATGCTTTCAATCCAGGTATTTCTGAGTCTTTGTGCTTTATTTAGCGCGTCCGTTAACTGTGTCCGTCGATGCACAGATTTCTTTCTCGACTCTCGTGTATCCGTCACTCGTGCTGGCCTACCTCGGTCAGGGTGCTCGTCTCATCGTCGACGGAGAAAATGTTATCTCAAATATCTTCTATCTCACCATACCCGGTAAACACGACGGACCACTATTCTGGGTTATTTTTATCTACGCAATCCTCGCGACACTTATCGCCTCTCAAGCTCTGATCACTGCATCTTTCTCCTTGGTACAACAACTTGTCAACATGCGTAGTCTCCCTCCGTACGCACAAATTCTTTCTTCCTGGGTGTGATTCTGTCGTTTGTTCACCGTTTTCTTTCAGCCTGCATATGATTCACACGTCGGACACAACTCAGGGTCAAGTTTATATCCCCGTCGTCAATTGGATCCGTAAGCCTTGGATTTTTGCTGAAACGATTGGGAACGTTTAATTGGTCACCAGTCATGATAGGAACGATCGTCATTGTCGCCGCATTCAATAACGCCACGCAACTCACTAACGCTTACGGATTTGCCGTAGCGACAGTCATGTTTACGACCACGGTGCTCATCGCACTGCAGATGCGCTACGTCAAACACCTTCCTATCATTTTATCGATTCTGTTTTTGGGTTTCTTTGGTTTCTTGGATGGTTAGTGACGAGTGCCTTGCGTGCGCCAGCTCTGACGCCTTTTTAGGTCTCTTCTGGGGCGCAGCATTGAAGAAGATTCCACATGGAGCGTGGGTGCCGCTCATGATAGGAATTGTTCTGTGAGTTGTCTGCCTTCGGTTGGACCCCGGCTCACTGTATATGCTCTGTTTTCCACCTGCAGTCTCTCACTCATGACGTTCTGGACCTGGGCAAAGGTGAAGATTCACCTTCTCTATCCCACGACGATGACGTTGAGGCTTCCTTTTGTGCGTGAAAGGGCCTCGAGGTCCGGTTCGACCGCAAGAGCCGCAAGCGCATCGAGGGATTCATTGTGCCCGATGGCGCTGGCGCCATCTTCGGCGAGTCGGAAAAGCGCGAGGATGGCGAGGTCGTCGAACTACAGGAGCAGGACGATGGCAACAACTGCAACAGGACCCTGTACTTCGTCACGCCCTCTTTTCCAGAAGCGATGGGTGCTGGTGCGGGCGAAGAGCGGCGCGTGCTCTCGCGCTTGCCCATACTCGCTATCTTCCACGGGATCTCGCACGAGCGCGGCGTACCGCCTTCCTTCACCAGTACGCGCAGGCGCCACTTCCCCTTCTATCTCTCTCCTCACTCTACTACGCGCAGGCTTCCTTCGGCAATGGCCGTCGCTACCGACATTCGGCATCTTCCTGACGACCCGAGTACTGCCCGTGCCGCACGTAGAAGACGCGGACCGCTATGTCGTCTCGCGCGTCGAGGTACTCCCAGGCTTCTACGGCGTTGCGCAGTTCCTCGGCTTCCGTGACGAGGCCGCGCTACGCTTTGACGAGATTATCGCGCACGTCGGCGAGCTCGAGGAACGTTACGCTCACCCGAACAAGCTCGTCACCGCGCGCCACCGCGTTGAGCAGCTTCTCGAGCTCGCACGTCACCCAACGCACGTGTGCGTACCCCGTCCTTGTTCTTCACTGGTAAGTGCTGACGGCAAGCCACAGCGTCCCGCATTACGCGCCGAGGAGCAAGAGCTTGGTCATGGGCCGTCTCACGCCGATCGCGAACTATCTCCGCCGCGTGCTCATCGAAGATGTCTACGGGCGACTCAGTAAGCCAACCTGTAACGCATCGTTTGCCAAATGGTGATCACTCATCGTCACCTTTGTCCAGGTATCATGTTCCCCGAAGGCGAGGCCTGGTTGGCCCCTGCTGACGAGTAAGTCGTATCGATGCATACAAGAACGCTGCTTACACGCGAGCGCGCGCTTCTCTTTGCCTTTTTTCGCCCTGTAGGATCATCCACGTTGGCGTGACGGCAACGATCTGAATAGACTGCTGGTGTGTCAGAAGAACACAGGCGGGTTAGAGTGTTTCTGTTCTCTTGGGCTGTATTTCTGGATAGGTGGAGCTAGTAGTAAAACGCAAACTGTAACACACGACGGGCACTAAGTAGATTGCTCACACGAATGAAATTGAGTCGGTTCTCAGAGAGCCACCGCAGAATCACCGACACCGTGGTTGATGCACCGCGGGCCTCGGAGTCAAACCTTGCTTATTCCCTTGAACTTCATCGCCCTCTGGTCGCACTTGGCTGTACTCTAGGTGAGATATATATAGTCTCTGCACAATAAGTAATTTATTTTAAGCACCATAAGCATGGAGATCTGGGGGATCTGGGGTACGATTGTTTGCTCCAAACCAACTTCGGCCCCATTGTTGGCGTGGCGACTGCACTTCCACTGATGACATCGATGACACCCACTTCAATAAAGAAACCAAAGGTTTTACGTGACTCGTAGGAACTTGCCTTCACAAGCCCCATTTGCAATTTCCGCTCAAGATTGGGTATGATAGTATTAAGATCAAGATCACGTCTATCCGCGGATAGACGCCAAAAACGAACTACTTCTTCAAGCGAAGACTTGACAAAGCCTCCGTATTTTAACCGCTAAAGTTTCCACGTCATAGCCGCCAACGTCTCCACGTCATGGATGCATCGGGCCTACCCACGAACAGAAGAGTGTAATGAAGGGGGCACGATATGAAAAGAAAAGAATTAAGGATGATGTCTCAGAGGAGGAATGCGCCGCCCAAGGCAACGGTCGCGAGAGTGAGAGCGGCCTTGAGGAAGGGAACTTGGTCGTGGATAGCGCCGGACGACTTGGTGGAGCTGCTGGATGGCGTGGGGGAAGTGGTAGTCGGGGTCCTGGAGGAAGACGAAGAAGAGCCAGTTGTGGTAGAGGAATTCGACGAATTCGACGCTGCGATTGTGCGGTGTAAGAAACTGCGAAGTGTCTATCTGTATAAGTGTACGTACAAGACCCGCATTGGGACTGCTCCAGAGCCTTGGCGGTCGCCAGGTCTGCGGCCGTGCAGTTGGCGGTGAGACACTCAGCGACAGCGGCCTGGTAAGCTGTGCTGACGCAGATACAGGAGGTGTTGGTACTAAATGGTCGAAGAGAAGTCAGGAAAGTCGGGCATGTCGAACGAAAAGAATACGCACGCAGAGGTACAGGTATCGTTTGACAAGGAGCTGGTCAAGCATGTGTTGATGCAGGTGTCTGTAGACTGGGCAGACACGCCAACTGCGGCCACGAAGAGAGTAGCGAATATGCGGATGGGGTTGACAATCATAGCGTGATAGTGAAAGGAGAGAAAGAGGGATTCTTCTGTATTCTCAACTTTTTCCAGTATATATACGCCTCGCCTCGGTTGCTCGGATAACGTCAACGTCAGCAGTCCAGCATCGGATCGAACTGAGGTATGCCACCTTCTTTGGTAGTCCGGAGTACTTACGCGATGAATGCCACCACGCATGGCATGCATTCTGACCTCATTTGGCGCCCGGAGGAGGATGGGAGCACAACCAAGCAGTGGCCCACCAGAGAATATTGCAAGTTGTTACTCGGTTACTCTGAAAAGACGAGGATCAAACTGTATCCGGAAGTCCTATCACGGGCTGCCATCGCCACTCACATGAAACACTACGGTATAAGCTTGGCCACGGCAGTGCCACGGCCTACGCTTTCCCCAGATCGTGGCATAGATCGTGCTTCCTTTTACATTCTTTCCCTGTCCTCGGTTTCCTTCCGGTGGTGTCCATATGGGGTCAGCATGAATGACAATGTGGATATAGGCAAAGCCGGATCGTCCAAAATGCTGGTTGACGGGAGGCTGCGGTCACTGCCTTCCTGTCCACGGAAGAATCATCGGCAGCTGGCATGTTCAGTGAGTGCGCATCGGGATATAACTTTGGCCGCGCAGATGGTCGCGATGTTGTGTGAGAGAGTGTTATGGTATAGAGTCGACGTAACCTGTGCACGTGGAGACCAAAAAAAAATTTCACCAAGAATTTCACCCTTTTTCTTTTTCTTGCTCTTTTTTTTTTGACGAAGATTACAACAATCTTTTCATATTTCGAGGCATACGATCGATACGAGCCAAAGATCTTGCTGATGAAGTACGTATCGTTGTGGATACAACTCTAACTTACAACCATTGTTGTATGATCGTGTTCACAAGATCGTGTTGGTGATCGTCGTGGCGTGGTGGCAACGTCGGAAAACACCGGGCCGGCTGGACTGGCAGCAGTACGATTCGAAGCCCTCGGTTGTGAGTTCTTCCTCTTGATCGCGGCATACAATTTTACCCCAAGCCCCACTTCAAGTCCAATAGATGTACCTCACCTGTTCTACTGTGAACGCTGAGGTTACTGTTTACCTTGCTTCACACGCTCCTACAGATCAGAGGCCTAAAATGCTCAGATCCGGCGAATGCATACAAGGCATACAAGGCTGAACGGTGCGCCACCATCATCAGTCGCCGCTAAGCGCCATTCCATATAAGTTCATATTAGGTAGTAGCGCTCATCAAGGGCGCAACGGAAGGAGCGCGTCCTACTCCTTCCACGCTTCCATAAACGCGTCGGCGTGTATAAAGAAGTCACACCTTCAACCCGCTCCACCCACGATCCCTCTTCGGAGAGTTCTATGATATAGAAGTTACAATGGCAGACGTCCTGCTATCTCGCTCACATGGTGTTTCCGGGGTATATTTCTGAGCAGCTCGCTCGCGGTATGAATGGTCCTCAGTTTCAGAAATTGGTATTGAACAAGGCACAAGGGAAAACGGCTGCATTGCTTCTCGGACCCACGAATCCCGTCCCTCACCGTCGATCCATGCGTTCTGCCTCTTCGCCACCATGATCACCTGAACCCAAGCCATGCTTTATGGATGCCCCGTGGCCACTGACGGTTAACAGGGTGTGAATTGTCAAAGGAGCGCGTGTGCAAACGAAAATAATTAAAAAGAGAACGGGGTTTATAGTGATGAATAGGTATGGGCGCGCGATCACAAGACCAAGGCACCGCCAAGAGCAACGGTCGCAAAGGCGATGGCGGCATTAAGGAATGGGACCTGATCGCGGACGGCGCCGCCCGTTTTGGTCGTCGTAGAAGAAGGGGAAGCAGAGCTGCCAGAGGGTGTCGTAGAACTGGAAGTCGTATTGGTCGAGTTCGAGGACGACCCTGAAAACGAGTGATGTAAGAAGGGGAAAACGATGACGAGCAAACATGCGCGCGCGCATTCATACCGCACTCTGCTTGCTGCAGTTGTTGGGCACTTTCCTGATCTGCAGTGGTGCAGTTTGCTTTGAGACACGCGGCGGCTGCGGCCTGGAAGGCAGTGTTGGAGCATACGCAGGTAACGTCGGTACTAGAAAACGAGAAGCGAATGAGGTGGGCAAGTGGAGGGAGAAAAACTCGTACAAGCTTGGGCACGTTGACGAGGACTGTGAGTTCGTTAAGCAGGTTGTGATGCAGCTGTCAAGGCTCTGGGCAGACACGCCGGCGGCAGCCGCCACGGCGAGGGTGGCAAAAATGCGGATAGGACTGACGAGCATCGGGTCTGTGTTGGTGGGGAGGAGGAGAAGTTGGACGTGTGGAGTAGGTCGACGCTTCTGGTTTTATGCATTTATTTATGATGGCATAATATGAAATGATGGCAGCTGAGCCAGGGCGGCAGTTCCCGCCGCTAACCATTTCTAAACCGTTCCGCAAGACGGAAAGGATTTCAATAGACCTAAGCATATGTCTGAATGGCGACATGCGCACTTTCGCATACTTTTACGAAGTTGGATACGTACTGTACTGTACCGTACTGGTTTACCGTAATAATGCGTAGATCGACAGTGGGAATATCGCACGCTGTCAATCACCATCAAGAAGGTTGGTCACGTGTGCTAACCTCAGATTGATTCGCGATATGTGCCCAGACAAGTTACAGAGTTGCTCTATCTGGCCGCCTTGTCTTTACGACAGAGGACAACGATCACTTGAAGAGCAGACAACGAGAGGGATGTTCCCACTTTCTTAGAGGTTCGGCCCGACTCGCATGGACGCACAGGCTTACGAATACGAAGACACGCCTTCGCTTCCCTTTCGCCACCCTTCGACACCAATCCCAAGCTTATATTATTACAAACCTCGTTCGTGCGCAACAAAGTGGGGTGTGCGCCATCCCATACCTTCTCTCCATCGGAACAGCAACCTCATCCCAAATGTCCAATTCGCTCACGAGAAGAGTCAGCCTCACATTCGGTCCTCTCTTCCTCGAAACCCTCGTCAAGCACTATTTCGCTAGGGTGGTCAGCGATGGCTCCAAGGCACCCGTGCCCCTCCGAAGAGACGCGTTGCTATACGATGAAGCGTTCAACATCGTAAAGGTGCTTCCTATTGTCCGTCTCGCCCATGAATCCTACTGAGCCCTTTCTTTCGTCAAAGGATTTCCTGGACGTGGCTACGAGGTACAGTCCTGATAAGCTCTTCGGCGGTATCGAGCTCAGCATCCGGTCCCTCATCCAAGGCACACGGTCGAAGAACTGCAATCTTTCTCAAACGTGCGCACCCCGTCTCCCCCATGGGTCCATGTCGTCCGCCTCGTGATTCCCACCTTCTCCTGCGACGAAGCCGCGGTATATCTCATCAAGGCTTTTGGAGGAGAGGATGTGATGAAGAGGGTCGTCGGTGGAACGAAATGGTGGCAGGTTCGCGGCATTAGAGGGTACGTGCCTTTGTCACTTAATCGGACATGCCATTCGAGGCCAGGCATGGCTGAATTTCATACCTTTACAGATTAGACGCCGAGTGGATCAGCGCCAAAAAGGATTGGCAGAACGCGCAGAGACTCGCCAAGGAACGCAGGGCTTCCCTTGCAACGTCCCAAGAAGCGGAGCCTCCTGCACCGAGAGATCCTATTTTGACCCATGTCGTATCAGAGCCACCACTGGGCCTGGAGGGCGAAGCCGGCTTCACACGGAGGCTTCGAACAACAAAGAAACATCGAGTGACAGTGCAGCGTACCAACCGGAGATGGACGAGATGCGATGTATTTTATATGCTCATGGAGGTATGACTCTTTTCGTCTCGAGACGGTCATCGGATAGACGTTGTATCCACCAGGTGGCTATTACTTTGGCAGTGTGGATCAGGAACGGTAAGCTCCTTTGAGTGGTGTGATCGCCCTGCGAGCCCTTACGCTATTTTTTTAAAATATAAAGTTACAGCATCCAGCGCTATGCTCGAAAAATACATGGGCGCGTCCTCGGTCAGTTCGAAGAGGTCGGATTCGGGGATTCTCATCTTCCATTACAGCCGTGAACTACCGTCTTGCACCTCAATATCCCTTTCCCTGTGCTATCCAGGACCTTCTCGCAGCATGTGAGCGTCGTCTTGCATTACCGAACATAAAACTAATACCCAGTCGAGATATTTTCCTGATTAGGCCACCAGAAGGCGCTGCGCATCGTCCCGTGAGACCGGAGCTATTGTTATCGCAGGCGATTCTGCTGGCGGCGGGTTGTCACTGGCGCTCCTCCAGGTCATCCGCGACTCAGGCTTCCTGCGCCGGCCGGTGGCGTGCTCATATCGCCCTGGTGTGATCTCACCCATTCGTTTCCAAGCATCCTCACGAATACCGACACTGTAAGCTCACCATCCTTTAGTCTTCTTTTTTACTTACTCGATGCCCACTACAGGATGTGATACCAGTCACTGGCCTTTCTCTGCACAAACCCAGCCCCCTTTGGCCCCCGCCTTCGAACGACGTCAGCTGCAGGGTACGCAGCGGTCTACGGAACACATCGTTGACGTCCTTCGTCGTTCGAAAGGCGCGGGTCAGCACAACAGGCTTCGCGCCCTGCGGATCCGGAGAACGTGGTCCTAAGTCTCTTCCTACAACGAGCGGGCCGATGAATGTCGGATCGACGGCGTCGCTCCCACCTCCTGGTGGTCCGGATGCGATCCAGAGCATTATGTTGCGTACAGCTGACGGCGAGGTGATCGAGGTGGGGAGCAGGTCCAGCTGTACGCACCCAACAGTCTGCTTAAGCACCCACTCGTTAGCCCGGCCCTGTCGTACCTCGGCGGCCTACCCCCTCTGTATTTTATGGCCGGTGATAAGGAAGTGCTACGGGACGAGATTATCTACGCGTAAGTCGTCTTTCCTGCATATTTTATGTGAATTGACGGTCTCGTAGTGCACATCGAGCTGCACACCCAGAGAAGTTTCCGTTGCGTGATGAGACGAAGGAAATGTACCCACTTTCGAGCACGTTGAGAAACACATGCAACCGACGTCAGTGCATCTTCAAGTTTACGATGGTATACCCGCACCGCGACTCTGCTGGGCTTCTCATTCCTGACTTCCCTTCTTTAGACATAGGCCACGTTCTTCCCGTTCTCTTCCCATTCACAACGCCTGGAAAATACTGCTACCGCGCCATGGCCCTGTTTATCAAACACGTTACAAACGCGAAACCAGTGCCGTCAACGCCTGCGGATCCCAATTTCAGTACTTTCCCGGCGCCTCTCACTCCTCAGAACGAAAACCCGACGTTGCAGGTGCCTCCGCCGAGGATGCACAGATCGCTCTCGTTAAAAGTTCAGCATGCTGCGAGTAGCATCAAACGGCGCAGCTCTCTGTGGTCACGACCGTCGGCGCAGGGGAACAGCGAACCAGCACGGATTTCTGGTGATAATTCCCGCCTTACGTCGGGGCAGGTAACACCGAGATCACAGGACCCATCAGACATCTCTATCGACGTCGCGGGTCCAAGAATAGGTGGCAGCTCCGAGCCCCATGCAGACGACGTGCCCAGACCTGGAGAGGCATGGGTATATGCAGGCGAATGGGTAAAACCGATTCGCCGTACTAGTGAAACAACTTCTCACATACTGTCGCAGGCCAGATCCGCAACCCACCAAGATATGATCCGTGAGCGCGTGTCGATCCAAGGCATCATTCGTCCCCTCGAGCCGGAGCCGGAATTGCCCGCGATGCAAATGTCACCGGAGTTGGTCGGCACACTATCCGAACATGCACTACGGCGGTACATCACGGGCCACGCGCGTTTCACGAAGAAGTTCGCACGCGCGATCCGGCACATCGAGAAGCAGCGTATGCGCAACATCGATCGCGCAACCCGCGACACGGACCAGCACATCGCAGCGCTGCAGCACTACCTCGACCGCGAGCAGACAGGTACGCCAGACGCAAACTGGACCCTTGCATGGGCACTCGACGCGGACGAGCGCCCGCCACCCAGCAGCATCGTCGCGCGCCGCGATACTGCCGAGGCGCTCAAGCTCGCGCGCGTCGCGGATAAGGCGGTCCTGGCATCGGAGCGTGCGCTCAGCGCTAACAATCTCTGGAGCGTTGTCGTTGGTTTCCTCACGGCGTCACCAGACGAACACCCCAAGGCGCGCGATGACCGTACGGCCAAGACCCACATCGCTGGCGCGCGATCGGGGAGGACAGCCCGCCTTGGGTCGTTCTTTAGGAGGAAGCGGCGAACGGGCAGTGCAATGGCAGCGCTCGGAGTTCGATGGACCAGGGCTAGACATAGGTGCCTGAAAAGGCGCAGCTATCGTGGATGCATGGCACTGGAAATGCCATGGGACATTCTGTGTACTTAGCAGTTAGAGGCGTTGTGCTGATACAGTATAATAAGATCGAAAAAGTTGAATTCCGGAGGCTTCCAGACGGATAACGTTACCGGTGCAGCGTCTGACGGCGTGTATTTGGAGCTACAGTACAGTAGTATCGATTCTGCATGATGACATCCGCGTGTAATTTTTTTCTTTCTTGGAAGGCACCTATATTTTCGGTATCAAGTTTCTTCGAATTGTCTAACGTGCCAGACAGCAAGAGAAAAATTGATTTCAGCATTGTCTGACGCGCTGATAGGGATGCCCTTAGGTTTATGCGAAATTATTCGTCAAATCTCTGTTATCTCGAATCGTCTCGTGATGTGTATGTGTATGCAAATGGACTGCCATATCTCCCTCGGTCAGTCATTCCGACACTGTTGATCTTGTTCCTTCATGCTTCACGGCTAGAAAATGTCCATCAAATCACGTAGGGCCTGCAGGTTCAAAAAGTCTGGCGTCCCGAGACCTGTCACCTACAGGACCAACAATCAGCAAACGCCTAAAAGGGTACAACAGAAGTCTAGTGAGACGAACAGGGTCCCATCCAGGAATGGCCGAGAATCCAGGGGTACCACACCCGGGTTAGACCCAGATGTGATATCGTTCATGGCTTGACGAAGGTTGTTGTACAGTAAGGGATTGAGGAAGCCGAGCGGGGGTCTACCAGTTGAAAGCAAGTAGTCGTTAAGCAGTGAGATTATGCTCGCTGCAGTCTGTCCATTGGCGATCGGCTAGATTCTCGAGGCGGAGCGGAGGGTGAGAGAACGCACCGGTGTCGCTGCACTTGTGCCGCTCGTACTATATAGCGTATTGCGTTTGATAAAAAGATAATTGAGCGACTGTGCAGAGATGTCGGGGATACCGCGACCGCCGGGGCTAGACAAATAAGTAGACAAACCATGAAGATTACCAGGTCAGAAGTCAGGTTAGATCGCGGCAGAAAACGCACTTGTACATGCCAGCATACTGGCCTCCGAGATGCTTCAGAAAGTCGGGTACGACGTCTTCTTGATAGGGAGGGCGTGGAAAATAGTTCGAAAAGCCACCCCCAGAGATTTCTGCCGCGATCTCCGGTCCCTCGCCCGTCGTGCCGCCTGTCGTGCCGCCTGTCGTGCCGCCTACACCAGTAACAAAGGGACCTACGAAATAGTGGAGTTGTGGTGAGAGACCTGCAACGGTGTCCTGCTTACAACGAGAAATAACACACTACATACAAGATGCAGGGAATTCGGGAACGAACTGGACACCGTTTCTAGTCTGGCAGTTCCCAAGGCCGACGCCATCGTTGCCGCTCGGGTAGAGAACACTGACGCCAAGCGCACCGAGTTGAGCGTACAACCGGCAGATCGCCGTTGCATATTCCAGGGGGAGATCTTTCTCATCATTACCATACGAAGTGCTGAGAGTCTTTGGAACGTCCGGCTGATTTAACATAAAGTTGAGCCACTCCATTATGGCGTCGCCCTCGCCTGGTAAATTGACGTTAGGTGTGATCCTAAAGCCGCCGCCGACGCTGTAGAAAGTGACAGGGATCGGATACGTCATGGCCTCAGCGTATTGGATGTTTTGATTCGCCTCGTCGGCGGGCAGGCCCGGCTTGTACTCGCCGCCATTGATCGGCACGACATTGTAGGTCGCGAGAATAGCGTTCGTGCGATACCGGGCCATGAAGTTAATCAAATCCACCGGGCTCGGGTAATCTTTGGTGTAGCCTGAAACCCCGAACGCATTCTTGTCCGTTGCCGCAGGTAAATAAGAGGCCGTCCTGTACAGCCAGCGCAGGTCCCATGGCGTGACTGGGATTGGATTATTGCGACTGGAAAGCATCGTCCTCAGCTCTCTCGACGGCATATCCGCAGTTGCATTGACGGAGTGCCTCTGTGATGACTGCCGCGGGGTGTGCGTGGAGGCGAAGTATGTCGTTGGCACGACGGTTCGCACGTGTTTGTGCAGCACCTCCGGGAGCGCGTAGCTAATCGTGCGGAGAATACTGGTATCATTTGCCCCAGACTCCCGGTAGAGTTGGTAGGACGCGCCAAGCATTTCATTGGCTCGGGACACGGGCACAGCAGCAACCGTCAGCCAGCCGCCGCCGAGTGACACTGAGACCGAGGAGCGGGGTATGTCGTGGTGTTCAAGCCAAGAGTTTACGAGTTCCAACGTGTCTCGGTGTGGCGCAACAAGCTGAGCGACCTGTTCCCGAGATAGGTGTGCGCCATATCTGCGGTGGGGAAGCGACACATGTGAGTACACCGTACGTGGAGGAGAATTGGAGGCGACTACTTTGGATTCCCGGGAGTGCTGACCTGGTAAAGGGCATCGATCAAGGCATTTTCAGATTGAGGTAGGAGCGCGATATGGAGGTCAATGGTGGTGTTGGAAGCAGGTGGACCGAGGCTCTCCCAGTTGGACGGGACGGTATGCCAAGTGTGCTTGACACTTGTATCATCCCAACGTGGCACAAGAGGCGCTGCGAAGATGTCGAGAGACGTGGCGGCAAGGACAGAGAGGACAGAGAATCGGTAGTAGTGCATAACTAGTAGAGGCTCACTGGGGGCTGAGATGAAAGGCTTCTGAGGGCTACGGACTGGAATACTGAGAACCGGGCTAGGAGCAGAGCTTTATTGTACATTTCGTGGTCCAATGGGGATAGTAGGAACAGAATTGCGTGTCTTAACAGGACGTGATCCGACTGGAACTCATCCGTGACTGTTACAGTACCGTGGGCCAATTTAGATGTAAGTCACTTTCACAGAGCTAAATCTGAAGCCTACCACAGCCCAGGCCCTGCCAAATGAACTTCCCGTTAATTTTAGTCTCTGCAGTGGCCTCCAACTGACAGCAAGGCTCTACGTAGCTTCCATACGTGAAGGACACGTCTCCTTGAAAATTGAGGCCCTTCCGTGTTGTGTTCACCCGCCGCGGAACAACCAAAAAAGTTGTCACTTCATGGTTTCCGGTGGGAATATTAGCATCCTTCCCATGGCCTTACCCCGATTTCTCGATCATCTGTCCAATGCACTGCACGCTGGCACGGTGCCAGTGGCGGCTCGAGTAGCGGTATATACCAGTGGGGCATTGTCATATACTAACTTGTCCTCTGGCTGCCCTCTAGTGCAAGTATGGGGGCTATATAAACAAAGCTTCAGCTCCACCGGTGTCACACAAGGCGAATGTGGCAACAAAACAGACCTTCGACTTGGTCGTCTGGGTGCTGGACGTGACGACACTGGTGCCAGAGCGCTCTTGCAACGTCGCACGTGTGCGAGGAGAATATCGAAGGCAATATTCACGGCGGGCGGGAGTGGGTACGTGGTAGTCTACTAAGGAGTCGATTAATGTCCAATATATTTACCACTAAGTCAACTTGATTATTATCACAAATTATATTGAGACAATTAAACAATTTGTGGACCCTTCCTTACACTGTGGGCATTTAAAGATGTTAAACCATTTTTTATGATAATTTAATTGAAATGATACTTTAAAAGAGCTTTAAAAATAATTCTACAATACATTCCAATCTCATTCACAATGTAGTCTGTAATAACTGAATGATGACAACACCCAGCAGCATCATTGTGTGCTGTGATACTGCCAAGGCACTCAAGCTCATGCACATCGCAGATAAGGTGGTCCTGGCATCAGAGCATGCACTCAGTGTAGCATTATCACCTAACGCTTAGTCCGATGTGGACTCGTGAATGTGGCACCACTTGTAAAGAGATGAACGGGTGACGTATCTGGTCACACAGCCACTAGGATCATTCAAGACGAACACTAGGGTAGTTGAAGACTAATCCTTCAGTCAGAGACTGGAATGATAGAAGCAAGTGACGAGATGAGAAGACAATGGTGATGATTCAAGAAGACCAAGCTGGAGAGCTATGGTTGAGTAGATACGGTTTATATACAGTTACACCCTGGCTTTAAAGTGCAGCTATAAAGTCAAACCCTAGTACAGTTGTACTAGTAAACAAGTCATAGTCCATTCTAATAATACCTGAAACACTGGATAACCCAAACACCGGCGATGCGTAAGTGTCCATGACTAATGAGAGCTTACTATCGTAGTCATAACCATATAGTAAGCATACCGAAACTCCAAGATACATCAAATGGATGAGTAATAAGTCCAAGTGATGTCAAACGTGACACTCAGTGCTAACAATCTCTGGAGCATCGTCATTGGTTTCCTCACAGCATCACCAGATGAACACCCCAAGGTGTGTGATGACCATATGGCCAAGATGCACATTGCTGGTGCACGATTGGGGAGGACAGCCCACCTTGGGGTTGTTCTTTAGGAGGAAGTAGCAAACGGCCAGTATAGACTTATAGGTTATAAGACTGATGATTTGTTACTGTGAACAATGTGTGGAGTTGAGTTAATTCTATTTCATATACATCCTGTAAACAGATGCCTTCTGTCAGCTTAGTAATCATATCTTTGGAAATCTCCATTAACTCTGGTGTTGACTGTCTTTCCTACACTCCCCTTCACGTTAGCACTAATCCCATTTCCATCATATGTTTTCTGTGTATAGGCCTTGGTAAAGCCTTTGTTAGTATGTCTACAGTTTGTTCTGGATCTCTGCAGCTTTCTAACTCAATTTCTTTTTCTTTGACTTTATCTCAGACCCAATGCCATTGAATGTCATGTGTTTGGATCATTTATGAAACTGTGGGTTTTTTATCATCATTAGTGATCCATTACCTTGCATTAGCAAGGTCATATGGAAGTAGGTATTCTCTGCAGATTGTAAACAATGCCAAATAAGATCTGAATGGCCTCCTCGGAACTTGTAAATATGAACAAATACTGTCCTTCATCTTCACTTTTACACAATGTCTTGAACTTGACTCTTCTTCCTTTGTTGCCCTTCTGCGTTTTTAACTCTGCTGCTGGACCATTAATTTAACACAAGACTAGTTTATCTATTGTCTCTTGTTTTTTGGTGGTCAGACAACATCTTCTTCATTGTTGTCTCTCTCACCACATTTACTGCAATTCTGTCTGTTTTGTTCTTGTGACCTCAGGGCCATGCTCCTCCACAATGACGTATGAGGCGTCTCCCTATGATGTCTATTATTTCCTGTAAGCCTCCTGTGAAATAGGGGCCGTCTCATTCACGCTGCCTTCATCTTCATTCCTCTTGTCTTTGCCCCTCCACATGGAACACAACCTTGGACAGCATCATGCTTAGCTCCTTTTGTCAAGGTTTTATGCTCCCCATCCTCGCTACATAAGTGGAACTAAGTGGCGTTCCAATCGTTCTAGTCATGTCTTAGTTGACTGTCTCACATCGGGAACATTGATCATCGGTTGCATCCTGGACTTTTGTCTTAACTGTGGACCAAGTGGTAGCTTTCTGAAGCATGGTGTAGGTTGTCTTGCCGTTGCAAAATTTCAGTTTCAACTGGGGAGGCCTGACAACATGCCATTTGCTGCAGATTTTGACAATGTGCTGGAAGTTTTTGACCAGCTTCAATCTGCAACTGCAATCTCTCTGACTCGATGTAATCTTATTGTTGTTGATGGGCTTTCCTGCAATATCCGTTTCTCTCAAAGTATTTTTGAAAAATGTGTATGTATTCATTGTGTTTGATTTTATGTTGCTGATGCTCTTCGAGCCTTATAAGTTAGAGGAAACGGCTAAGGTTTACCTTGAAGACCTGCGGAACTGACCTCTGCCATATATGTATGTCATGTATTCTTTTGTCATGTGCAGACTGCATGCTGACATTATATTAAGATGACACAATGGAGATGGTTGATGCTGAGATGGAGAATTGGCCTGTCTCTGCAGACTTTCAAGAGATACTATCAGATTACTTTGGGAATTCAATGAAAAACTATTCACAGTACACCCCAGCGAAGATCTCCGAAAAGAAGATATCAGACTAACAACATTAGAGTTGCAAATTATACAACGATACAACAATGGCAAATTTGGCACTTTCTGTGCTTAACAGGTTCGTTGTTTCTCAATCTCAAAATAATACACCGACTGTGTACAAAAATACAGAGCCTAACCAAGACTTAATGCATACTTGCAAAACAATAAAAGATTGATAGCTGTTGTCTTAAGTAGTATGGTCCCCTGTACCCAAATTTATATATAGATCTGATATCAATGTCCATTCAAGCAAGGTCATAAGTTGACAATGTCAACAGCTAGTTGTTATCTCCTTTTATTATTGTAGGTTGTTTTTGATGAAGCCCCAATTCTCTGAAAAGGCTTCTTAACCAGCAAACTTCTCTGCTGGCTTCTGACAATGCTACATATTCTGCCTCAGTGGACGATACTGCAACTGTTGTCTGTTTCTTGGATCTCCAAGTCATAGCATCTCCTGCGATTTTGAAGACATACCCTGATGTGTATTTAAAATCATCTGTATTAGTGTATGCTGCATCAGCATATCCATGAAATAGATTGTCTGATTTTTCATTTTCTGTTGGATATCTCCAGTATGTTATTCCATATGATTTTGTTCCAACCAAATATCTTAGAGCCTGTCTGGTGCATGGTTTGTTGGACACAGTCTCAGCCAAAATATTTGAATTATCTTTTATTTTCTGAGCCCAACAACTTGACCATCTGGCGCACTTTGCTGCAATCTGAGCCAACAATATTTTTTCTGATTGCCCAGCCAAAAATAAAAACAACTCTAGAGTCATTTTTTTTTTTGAAATCTCTATTGATTTTGCTGCTCATGCTTGACTGTGACCCTTCATTTACGAGGGCTATTATGTGATTAATACTTGTTTCTGATTTCAAGTCATGTGTAGATACACATGTAGTAGCTACGGGTATTCAAATGCAAGAGTCTGCTTGGACATTCCCCAAAAGCTTCCACAAGCATGGCCTCATTTGCATCATTTGCACTTGGAGAGGGTATGTAGAGGGCTGTTTTGTACACCCAGCACAGCATCTACAGATTGAAATTTTGACCTTATCGTGGCTTGACAGCATTGCCGCTGGCTCTTCTGATGCTGGCCTCACCAGTCCCGATTTTGCTCCACAAGAGTGATTGCACAGTATCTTCCAATGCTTGAGCAAGGGGACAAAGGCCATCGTTGGCACCACAGCTCATCCATATGTGTACGTGCAGTGCCACAGGAAGCACATAGCTGACAGTCCGGATAATGGTCTCATGGTTTTCAACAAGCCTGTAGACCTGGTACAATGCATCCAGGAGTGTGTTGGCTTTGGAAATGGGCATGACTTTGGCCATCAGTGGGATTTAACAAGTTTAAGTGTCCTTGGATGTGGAGCAACTGTGTGACATGCTCAGTGATGTAAAGTGCTGGTCGCAAATAGCCTGACTTAGGCAATGTAAGGTGAACATGGTGACTTAGCAAATCTTAGACTCAAGCACAGAGGCTGAGTGACGTCTCAAGGCATGAAGGCCAAGTCTCACAATCCTGTGTGGATCTGATCTTCAATGCACAAAGGCAGATGTTTGACAAGTTCAGTGTAACGTTTCCACTGAACGTTGATCCGACTTGGATCCGATGGGTCTTCCTTGCTTCAACTCTGAGCAAAGCGCACGGCTTCTGAACTCAGGAACGACTTGTGAAGGGTGAATAACCAATAAGGTTCCCTAATACCGCCTAGCTTGAGGTTCGTTACAAGGTGGCAACGCCTAACACTTAAGTTGGCAACAAGATAGTCACAAAGAACAATGACTCTGCTATAAGACTGTCTGAACTTCCTGAGAAGAGTACAGGTGGATTTCAAGACAACTAAGCTAGCGAACTAGAGAGCAGCTTGTATAGTATTTATAGTAAATGTCCGTCAAGCCACAAGGCGACACACATAGTATGAGTAAGAAGTAATAAGCATGATGACTCACATCAATCAGCATGAATAAGGCATCAATAAGCCATAAGTAAGCGTCCCCACTAATGAGTGACCAAGCACCTCCAACTAATGAGTAAGCAACCATGGGGCATCAGTCAGCCCACCTCATCGCATCAGTAAGCGAGAATAATAAGCAAGTAGTAAGCATAAGTGGGAAATGTCATCCACATCACAAATCACCATGCAACAGTAAGCAATGGCCTCGGCGCTAACACAGGCGCTCCTTGGACTAATCCATCTTGAACACATACCCGAAAGGGGATCAAACCCGGCCCGCTGGAGTGCGTCCCAACGGCAGCCACGGCCCGCTGATATCTGCAGCCTCAGGTCGCTGGTCTTACACCACGCAATCGCTATCCGTCGTTGTTGGTCGTCTTCAGGACACAACTGTCTTCCGCCAATTCCATGGCTTCATCCAACGTCCCTTGAGTTATTAGTTAGGCCAGATACATACTGTGGCCTGGGACAATTCCATCCTTCGCGCCCCCCTGACTTATTGCTTAGGTCAGATCCCGTGACCTGGGGGTATTATCACATGACCGTGTCACATGACCCTCATCCGTCCTGTAATAACCTTCTCGCCAGCACTCGAGGTGTTACCGTGAGTTATTAGGTTACTCACGAGCTGGCGGATTCTGCACGCCTCGTCATATGCGAGGTATCTTTCATCTTCTGCCGCTACAAGTGCGCGTACGGCCTCTTCGTCTTTGATGTCTTCTTGATCACGTGCCTCCCAGGTATGCACCTCTGGGTAATCATGGCAATTCTTCCAGTGTTCATGCAGACATTTGCGCTGTCTCTGTGTCTTTGTCACGTGGTGACATCGTTCCGACCACTGCGCGCGCAAAACGTCGCAAATGCACTCATGAGCACTGGAAGAACTGTCAAGACTACCCAGAAGCACACACATGGGTATTAGGTCAGCCAACATATAGCGAAGAAGAAGAAGAGGTTCGCGCTCTCGTATGGGCCCAGGCAGATGGATATCCTGCGGCAGAAGAAGAAGACTATGAAGTAGAGGAGGATGAAGCCCTCCGTATACGCCAGTTAGTGAGTGGAATGATCGTCCACCCGTCGTCTCCAGACACTGGCACAAGTATTACAGGAAGGATGAAGGTCACGTGATCTGTCACGTGAAAGTCCCAGATCATGCCTTGTATCTGGTCTAATCCATAAGTCATGGGACTTCAAGGATGGAAGAGCTTTGTATAATGAAACGTTTCCTCGGATGAGAAGATTCCCGAGAGGCCGAAGAAGATATCACGTGTAGAAGAGGAGGTCAAGTCCCAGGTCACAGTATGTATCTGACCTAAGCCATAACTCAGGGGACTTCGGTGTTGTATCAAGAATGGAAGATTATGGAAGGTTCTGGAAGGGCCATGGTAGGCATGAGGTCAGAGGCGATTCCTGACAGCTGAAGGTCTAGACATTCCCTTTTGTGGTTCAAGTTCTGATGGAACAGGTTCTGATGCGCTGGTGTTGCGCCCTGACATTTGTTGTCTTGGTTTTCTGTTGTTCTAGTATTCTATGATGTCATTTGTGAGTCATGTGTTGTTCTTATCTCTGACTCATGGTCGTGTTATCTCTGACTCATGTGGGGCCTTATGCCTCATGTACTGTATGTTTCATGATAAGCCCCTGTGGCTTGATGGACAATTCCTATTGGCAGATAAGGTCGTAGGTCGTGTTTACTATAGTTCAAGCTCAGCTTTAAAGCTAGCTTGAAAGTACTATATATATTAGGCAGGTATTGCCAGTAGTCGTTAGCTTAGTTGTTTTGGACTTCCACCTGTATTCCTCTCAGGTTCTATTCAAAGCATTCTCATAGCAGAGTCATTGGTCTGTGTGACTAGTATCTTATCTTGTTGCCAACTTGTGTGTCCAAGTCATCACCTTGTTAGGCCATCACAAGGGGACCTTTTCTGGTTATTCGCCCTTCACGAGTTCTAGTTGAGTTGTAAGCCGTGCGCTTAGCTCATCGTTTGATACAAGGAAGCCTTCGGATCCAAGTCAGATCAGCGTTTGGTGGAAACGCTACAGTCTTGGCGGCTTGAGCAGGGTCTGAGCGTAACATTCAGGCACTCTGGCCAAAGTGAGAGGAAGAGAAGGAGCCTTGGATACAACAATGCTGAGAGAGTAACAAGAAGTTCAAGCTGCAGAATACAAGCCATTCTGCAGCTTCTTTAAGTACCAGATCCCACTATGTTGCCTTTGTAATCGTACATAATACCATGACTAAAACCCTCTACTTATCGTCCTAGTGCTTTGTAAGTGATGACCTATGATTACTGATCAGTAAGTCGTATGACTGATGAGCAACTTGTCATCATCAGTCATCCTTGTCGCTGCTGATTAGTCTGTCTGTAACATCACCCCCTTTTCAGGGTGAACACCCTCATTCTACTACCCAGTTGAGAACCTGTGTTAGTCCTATGTCCATCTCATGCTTGTCCCTGATTCTTCACAACATGTGTGCCCTACTGAGATGACACCCCGCAAACACCAGCTCCTTCAGCTAGTCCGGCATTATCCACACACAGTCAAGCATTGGTCATTCAAGTATAAGAAGCACCATCCCAACTGGACACTTTAACTGAGTCCCTTCGTATATCAGCACCAGAAATCATGACCACTCACACCACTACTCAGACCACCATCATGCATCCTGTTACCAGGATGCCGATGACAATGGTGGACATTATGGCATTTCGAGCCCTACAAAACAGCCTGGGAGGAGGAGGACCACCAAGAGGAGGAGGACCACCAGGTGGAATACCGCCGAGCCCACCATCCATACCTCAAGGACCTGGCCCTCAACACGATCACATCAAATTTTGTGGAAACCCCCCAGCGGTCTTCACTCCAAACTCATGTATATGAGATACACATGGTTTATTTCCAAACCAAATCTCATATGGAGTCTTTTCCTGGATTGCACACATGTATATGCAATTTCATATATAAGCAGTGTGTGATATTGCTGATTCCCAAAGGAATTCCAGTAAGTGTTGAGTATTTATCATTGCTCTTGTTAATTCCACTAGCATCCTATTCATCCATTCTACAACACCATTTTGCAACAGGGAATATGGCACAGTGATTTGATTTTCTATGCCATTTTCTCAGCACCATGTTACTAATTTTTCATTTATAAATTCCTTGCCATGGTCAGTTCTCATTGCCTGCAGACACCTATCATATATCATGTGTATTTAGGTACATGAGATAATTTCTGACTATTTGTGTGGCCTCATATTTTCCTTTTTAGGAAATCTACTGTTATATATCAGGAAGTGTCATCTACCAGTACAATATAGTACTGGTGTCCATTATTGACGACACATTGTATTTTCCCCATAGATCTATATGAGTAAGTTGTCCCAGTTTCATATTTTCTTTTACTTGGGTCTTATAGGGTTCCACAGTTTGTTTGGCCTCCATACAAGCTTGGCAATCCAGTGTCGGACTGTCATTTTAGACTGTAAACCCTTGTACAAGATTTTTATCTTGTAACTTCTTTGACCTGTATAACTGACATGTCCTAATCTTTTATGCCAAGTCTCCCATGTCTGTGGTACTTCATGACATACAAATGATTGGTGCATCATTTGTTTTCTTATTAAGCATTGTTGCTTAACTTGTACTGCCATTTTGTAAAGGTTATTTTCTATTCAATATCCCTGTGCAATGCATTTTCCATTCTTTTCTCTCAAGTGGAGCTCTTCTCTATTACTTTCATAACTTCCACCTGTGTTATCCCATCTTCCCAGGGAAATCAAGTTATTTTTGTTATTTGGTATATATAGGATGTTTTCTAGCACCAATATATGTGTGCTTCTGTCAATTTTTATTTCAAGTTGTACAGTTCCTTTCCTGACAACATTTGCTCTAATATTTCCTACTCCTGCAACTGTTACACTGTCTATGGGGTAGTATTCTGTAAATGCATCACATTGGTTTGTCACATGAGAGGTGGTGGCACTGTCACCCAACCAATCATAAATGTAGCGTTATCACCTAACGCTTGTTCGACTTGAACAGCCTGGCGGCATGATACTCGAGTGTTGGATGAATTGTGATATTCACTGGCAACTTAGCTTAGTTGCACTGCCACTAGGTCGCTTTTCTAGACACTAGGGTATCCAAAGGATAAGCTTCAATCGATAGATTGGAAGAAGGAAAGAGTCGACTGGTGATGATTCAAGAAGACCAAGCTAGAGAGCCTTGGTCTTTACTACATGATTTATATACAGTTACACGCTGGCTTTAAAGTGCAGCTTAGAATCCCAAACCCTAGTACAGCTATCCTAGTACTGAGTCATTACAAAAACCTGAAACACTGGCGAACCCAAATGCCGGCAACGCGTAAGTGTCCATGACTAATAATGGCTTACTATCGTAGTCATAACCGAATAGTAAGCGTCCCGAACTCCGAGACCTCGTAATGATGATGATAAGTAGTCCGCAACATGTCAAACCGTGACATTACCCCTTTTTCAGGCAGAACATCCTCGTTCAAACACCCAAGGGATAATGGTCGCACCTCGACTGACAAGAACCTCCTGATCCATAATCCGCTGTAGTCCATTAGCCTCCTCTAACCGACGTGTACACTTCCTGACTTCGTTACCAACCACATACTGCTCATGTTCCAGAGCAGTGATTCGTTCCGCTAATTTGGAGTACCGACTGGTGACAGCCCGGTATCGAAGGACCTCCGCCCATAGCGACCGATCAGGGATCTGCCCCATGGCCAGGTCGACCCCATGGCAATCACCGAAATCCTGTCACAAGTACCGCAATTGGTCATGCGTATAATGGCGGTTGTTATCCACAGCATCGAAATCTGGAGCAGCATGGACTTCACCTTGTTGAATTTCCCCTCCCTTCTTCATACACCCGTATACGATAGGGTTGTTGCCAGGCATCACGTGGATGTACTTGGCCACGGTATGATGGCCATTCTCGGTCATGTAGAAGGCGATGAATCTGGGGGGAATGTTTAGTTCGAATCCGTCGGGGGCGTCAGCCTTGTCTCGAGCACGCTGTTGCTCGGCTGGTACTCCTCCTCCTCTGTAGTCTGGGAAGCAAGGACTCTCTTTTGCTGTTGCCA
Organism: Lactarius quietus; assembly: GCA_015025155.1. Lineage (NCBI taxonomy): Eukaryota > Fungi > Basidiomycota > Agaricomycetes > Russulales > Russulaceae > Lactarius > Lactarius quietus. The sequence goes on along the minus strand of WITN01000081.1, from coordinate 58,611 downwards.
CACCAGCTCTTCTTCCTCGCCTCGCCCTCCTCGGCACAAGTGGTATCCCTTCATCTTGGGATCCCGATACTTGGCGGGGATCTTGGTTTTCTTTGTCCGAGTCATCTTGTCGAGCTCGGAGGGTGGCACGGATGTGAATACCCCAGGACGTCGTGGGGTCCATGATGACGTTGGTAGGGGGGTCGACATTAATATATCGAGGCGTTGGCGGCGGAGGGATGCGGATGGGGTCGTTGTTACATGTACAGTTGTAGATGAGTTGTCCGCAGTCATAGTGGATGTGGGAGTTGTCGGCATCAGGATGGCCTGGACATGACAAGGCGGTTTGCTTACAACTTCCACAAACTCGCTCCATGTTACTGAGGTCGGAGCTGCTTGGAATCTTGATAAGCGTTTGTGGAACAAGGATACTCTCGACGCGAGTAGTTGTTCCCTCTTCCATCTCCGATGGGTCTTCCTCCAATCCTCCAGAGTCGTGTCCGCATACATCAGGGGTTTCGGGGATGAAATCCTCTGGTTCGATGCATCGGAAGGCGGTGGCCACTTTGGCATAAGTGGGTGCAGTAACAGTAGGAAGATGGTAAGATGTTTGTGAGGCAGTGGAAGTAGCAGTGGGGGAAGTGGTCATTGTTTGACGAAGGAAGAACTGATGTGCTTCATCCAGTGAATGGCCTGTCTTTATACGTGAGGGAGTAGAATTCAGAGTCCGTTTGAACTCAGCTAAGGCGTCAGGGGCATGTACGTCAGTGGCGTTGACCCACTGCGACTCCAAGTCTGGGTACCCCTTCCATTTGATAAGGAACTGTTTGCGCCTTGTTCTGCCGAATTGCCGTTGGTCTAGTGTCACGATCTGACATCGTCTCGCCTTCGGACAACGTCAAGACGCGCTGTTGCATGCATGAACACTGGAAAGACTGCCAAGATTACCCAGAAGCACACAAATGGGTAGGCAAAGATCCAGAATACGACGAAGAAGAGCAGGTACGCGCTCTAGTGTGGAGTCAAGGAACAGATGAAGAAGACTACATTGGAGAAGGAGAAGCGTTGAAGATTGCCCAACTTGTGAGTGGAATGCTAGTTCATGCAGAGCCCTCCAGTGCTGGCACTTCTACTGCAGGACGTATGAGGGTCACGTGATTATATCACGTGATAGTCCCAGGTCATGGCATGTATCTGACCTAATCTATAAGTCATGGGACTTGTTGGATGGAAGGTTATGGAAGACCATGGTAGGCATGAGGTCGGATGCGGGATTCCCGATAGCCGAAGGTCTGGACAATTCCCAGTATGGGTCGATTCTGATGGAAGGTATTCTGATGCGCTGGTATTGCGCCAAGACATTTGTTATCTTGTTATCTTGTGTTCTGATGTCATTTGTGAGTCATATGGTTGTCTTTATCTCTGACTCATGTGAGGCCGTATGCCTCATGTACTGTATGTTTCATGATAAGCCCCTGTGGCTTGATGGACAATTCTCATTGGCAGATAAGGTCGTGAGTTGTGTTTACTATAGTTCGAGCTCAGTTAGAATACTGTCTTGGAGTACTATAAGTAGTTGGCAGGTTTCGCCAGTAGTCGATAGCTTAGTTGTCTTGAACTTCCACCTGTATTCCTCTCAGGCATAGTCAAGCATTCTTATAGCAGAGTCATTGGTCATTGTGACTATTCTTCTCTCATTGTTCACTTGTGTCAAGAGTTATCTTCAAGTGACGTCGTATAAGGGGACCATCTGTGGTTATTCGCCCTTCTCAAGTAGTTCCTAGGTTGCAAGCCGTGCGCTTGACCTAGAGGTGATACAAGGAAAGCCTTCGGGTTCAAGTTGAACCAGCGATTCGTGGAATCGTGACATCTAGAATCTTCTTGATTTCATATTCCTCTTCGCCATTGATTAATTCAGGGGGAGGTCTTGGGAAATTTGGTCCATGAAAGGAAGTCTCACGATAAGGAGTGAGAAGATCAATGTGAAACACGTCATGAATACTCCATTTGGCGGGTAATTCCAATCGATAATTGACAGGGGACATCACCTGTACAATCTGGAAGTGTCATGACCATTACTGTTCGGACGATTATTTTCTTTCTGACTCATTCCTTATGACATACGCTTACTCGCCTTATCCTCTCCCTTGTTCTCTAACTAAGTCATCCCTTTGTTATGACTCACCATCATTGACGCATATTACTGTACAATGACTCCTTTCTTTTGCCCTGAAGGCTGTACCATTACAAACGACTCATACGTGACTCATACCCTCCGACTCATCTCCCCTTATTATTGGGTATATAAGACGTAGCTTGTATCCGCTTGTACCCTAGCTTTGTCTTCGACTTTATCTTGCGAATCACATTGTCTCCTCTGCTCTTCCATTGTTTGGCTGCAAAGCCTCATCGAATCACCGAGTCATTGTACCACTGAACTACCTTGAACCCCACAGGAACCTTTGACCGCCATCACGCGTGTCTACTCGTAACTTGGAAAACCCTTGAACCCTTAACTAGTCACTGTCTCCTCATATTAGGCTCACATCGAGCAACCTACGTCTCCGCAAGGACGTAACAGGAAGGGTCCATGTTGTTTGGGCGCAAGCTTGGCGCTTGGTTGATGAGTTCGCAAGTGACATCCCTCGAGCCATACACGATCCCCTATTTGGAACTTGGGCGTATCTTTATGTGATACCCATGACTTCTGGGCTTTGATAATTTGTTTTTGAGCATGTTCCCGTGCTTGTTTGAACTGATCAAGGCGCAACGCCACTTGCGGTAGGGGACTAGGCGTCGAGTTCCAATCAGCACGAGGGTTATGTCCCATCAGAAGGAAGAATGGAGACTGCCCTGTGGCTTCGTTAGGCCAATTGTTATGCGTGAATTCTGCTATTGGAAGATAAAGATTCCAATTGTCTTGTCTTTCGTTTACCCAAAAACGGAGATATTGTTCGAGCCATTGATTGGTTCGCTCCGATTGTCCATCTGTACGAGGATGACATGTGGTGGAAATGTTCTGATTAATCCCTAATTGCTTGCATAGTTCTCTTGTGAACTTTGACGCGAATCTGGGATCCCTATCACTAATGATCTGTGACTGTAAGGATCGAGTCATAACCCTGTGCAATGGGTAATTTAGTGATGAAATCGAGAGCGATAGTCTCGAAGGGCATAGCTTCCGGTTTAGGAAATATAGGTTGTAACGGAGCCTTAATAGGGCGATTGTTGATTTTGTGTCTTTGACATTCGGCACAACCTCTGACATATGCCAATACATCTTGTCGTATCGTTGGCCACCAATAGTATCGTTCTACTATCTTGCCGGTTTTATTGATTCCTGGGTGACCATGTACTGGGGTATCGTGGTGAGCGGCAATTATTGATTTCTGCTTTTCACTTCCCTGAGTAATTACCCTCCTGCCTTCTTTGTACCATATCCCGTTGATCTTTTTGAGTTTGTGTGGGTCTACCCATGGTTTGATAATACTTTCGTCTTGGACATCTTCGTTGTTGGTCGACATTAGTTCTTTTACCGCGAATGTTGTGCGTGGATGAATGGGCATTCCTACACAGTGTGTTGTTGTTGTTCGTACGAATACTTTGTCTGGTAATACTGTGATGTTTTCGTTATCTTGTTCCCCGTGATCATAGTCAGGTCGTCTTGATAATGCATCTGCTTGTCCATTTGCGGTTCCCTTTATGTGATGAATTTCAAGATCGTATTCGGATAGTTCCAATACTTCCCTTGCGACTCGTCTACTGATCTTCTGAGGTTCTCTCCAGTATCGCAAGTTCATGTGGTCCGAGAATACTTTGATCTTGTGATGTGATCCTGCTAGTAAGGATCGCCAATGTTGTAATGCTTTAACGATAGCCAATAATTCAAGGTCATAGATGTCATAGTTCCGTTCTGCCGCGTTTAGCATCGCGGAGTAGTAGCCTATGGGATGTCTTTTGCCGTCAGGTTTCTTTTGGAGTAATACTGCTCCCACCGCGAATCCTGATGCATCTACTTCCAGTTCGAATTGGTCTTGTAATACCGGGTGTGCAAGTACCGGTTCGCTTGTGACCTGCCTTTTCAATAGGTCGAATGCGTGTTGTTCTGTTGGGCCCCAATGCCATTCCGTAGTTTTCTTTGTGAGTTCGTTCAGTGGTTTGGCAATTGATGTGAATCCTCTGATGAATAGGTGATAAAAATTGCAAAAGCCCAAAAAAGATCGTACGTCCTTAACCTTAGTTGGTGTCGGCCAGTCTTTTATGCCTGCAATTTTGACGGGATCCATACGAGTTACCCCTTTTTCAAGGATTACCCCCAGGTAATCGAGAGATGGTGAGTGGAAAGTGCATTTCTCGGGTTTGAAAAATAGATCGTACTGTGCCGCTACAGTCAATACATCTTGGACTGCTTCAACATGATCTGCCAGATTTGTTCGCGTAGCAATACCGATGTCGTCCATGTAGACACGAATAGTGGTTCCCTTTGCGTCATGTTTAGTAATCGTATCCCTGTATATGTGGTTCATCATTGACTGAAATGTAGCGGGTGAGTTCGTTAGTCCGAAGAACATCACTGTAGGTTCAAAAAGCCCATAAGGCGTTTTAAATGCCGCTTTGTGCTCATCCCCTGTTTTGATGCGGATATTATTATATCCCCATCGTACATCGAGTTTGGTGTAAATGTGAGCACCGCTAAGGTCTTTAATGAGAGTTTGGATTAGCGGTAAAGGGTAGTTGTTGCAGATGGTGAATTCATTGATTCGTCGGTAATCCTGTACTGGGCGTAGTTTTCTGTCCTTCTTTTTTACAAAGAAAAATGGTGATGCGTACTGCGATTTGGAGGGTCTGATATACCCTTTGTTGAGGTGTTCTGTTATGAAATCTCGTAATGGTTTGTCTTCCAATTGCGATAGTTCATAGATGGAACAATTGATGTGATCGGGAGTGTTTGTTTTAAACTCGATCGCATGATCCCATACTCGAGAAGGAGGAAATCGATGTGATTCTTCTTCGCTAAAAACCCTTTTGAAGTCTTCGTACTCTTCTGGCACTTCAACTTCCTTTTTAGGTCCTGCGGCGATAGCTAGATCAGTAGCTGCTCCTCTAATAGAACATTGTGCTCCCAATTCGGCCATGATGTTACTCTTCGTTGTTTCAGAAAGTATATGGGCCACTACGCTGGTATTGACCATGGGATGACAAGACTTGATTACAATTGGTAGTGTTTTCTTGTCGATAGTCCCATGTTTCCAGCTGAACTTTGGTTCGAATGTGCTGAGCCATGGATACCCAAGGAGGAGATCCTCTTTTCCGATATCCGCTAGGAGGAATCTCATTTTCCTGGTAATCCCTTTTGTCAATATTTGTAAATCGACGAAGTGAGTGACTGATCCCTTTTTGTTTAGAGTGTCATCGATATTGAATAACTGTTTTGGGCTCGGCAATAGGGCCGCACCCAATCCCATTCGTTTCACAAATCGTGGATTTATGAAATTGTCCGTTGCTCCTGAATCTACTAATGTTTTTATATCGGCCTTGTTGCTGCTGGTTCGGATCGATACTGGAATTCACATAGAACGGAAGCGAGTTATGTATACAGCATTACAACGTAGAGCCCTCACCCAGGCCGTCGGGTTCAGGCATCCCCAAAATCCTTAGTTCCCATCAACTCCTGCATTGCCATGGCTTTAAATTCTTCGGTTTCATTGGCCGCAGTTCGTAGCCAATCATTCTTTCTTTCTTCGGTAGTGCGATTATCCGCTACCATTTGAGTGATGTGGAGATCTTCTCCTATCTCAGAGCGATCATCCACCACTTCTATGCCCCTAGAATTGCTAAAAGGCCTTGGTGGATTGCGTGGTTGACGTGGCTGGGAGCAATTGCGACTGAGGTGCCCTTTCTTTTGGCAATTATAGCAAATTACTTCCCTGAGATCTGGAGGTTGCCTCCTTCGCAGGAATCCCTCGCGGGGTTTGAAAGGTGGTTGCGAATTATTGAGATATGGTCTTGGCTGTGCCAATACGTCCTCTGCATGCGCTAGCCGTCCTCTGGCTCTAGCTCGATCGGCTGACGTATCCATCGCATCTGGATGACGTCTGAACTGTCTCCAATTTGTTTGAGTTGGTGGTGATGGTCGAGGTTGTATCTTGTATTGATCGATTTTGTTCTTCATATGGAGATACTGACCTTGGCATTTAATGGCTGATCTCTTCCAATCCTCGTAGTCTGTGGGATTGTCGTGAAGATAGATGGTCTCGTGTAACTTGGCTGGTAGTCCATTTGCAAATAGATCGAGGACCATTGGTTGATCTATGTTATAGCCAGCATATCTGACTAGTTGTTCGAATTTTGCCACGTACGCATCAATATCCCCTTTCTCCATTCTAATGCCCCTTCGCAATTCTGTTTGCACTTTTTCTTCTTTTAGAGTGTCCATGTATTGCCTCATGAACGAGGAGTGTGTGTTGTACCATAGCCACGGGTCGTAAGGATCTCTCCCGTTGACGTCCACTTGAACTCGTAGCCAAGCGACCATTGATCCTACCCATTCGGTTACCGCCGTTCCTTGAATATAAGTGAGAAATAACATAGCTTTCTGGTATGGACTGCGCATAATGGAATGGGTAGTGTTGATTCCTTCGTACAAGCTCCATTGCATGAGAAATTCCTCCGCTTTTTCACGGTCGCCCACGAATATGGCTGGCGGATTTCCGCAAAATTTGTCATTGGTCGCTGGTAAGGGTGCTTGCGCCGCTGGTATTGGTGCTGGTGGGTTTCCGGCAGGTGGTCCGCTCCACCATTTCCTCCATTACCTCCACCTCCTCCTGGGTTTCCTCCTGGGCCTCCTCCTGGGCCTCCTCCTTGACCTCCTTGAGGTGGGTCCACAAGTGCTCGAAATGCCGTGACTGTTGGTGCCACTGGTGAGTTAGTAAGAGAATAAACTGGTTGAGCGGTTACACTTCCTGTGGAAGCCTGAGCTTGGACATGAGAGGTGAGTGTCGTCATTGCTTCTAAGCGTAATGATTCTGTGGCAATTGCTAGGTTGATCCCTTGTTGTGATGGAGAAGATGATCTTGCTCCAAGAGATGCGTTACTCTTAGTACTTGGTGATGGGGGTGGTGTAGTGGATGTTGGTCTGTTAGTTACGATCGTGTTTTCCAACTCGTGTAGTTCTTCCTGTGTGAGCTCGTTGATGTAGATATCACAGCCTAAATCTTCCAAGGCTGTTCGGAACCCTTCCCACTCTCCGTCTCCGTTCTGTGGTTGGAACCAGCGAATTTCAACCCAAACGTATCGATCGTAGATAAACTCAACTGCAACGGTTCGGTTGTCCTCTCGACTCTTGGCGTGATATCCTGTAGTACCTGTGGTTTTACTATACCGGTATTCTGTATTCTTGCGAAACCGTTGTGGTATGTTGTCAGCGCCTCTGTGTTGAAACCAAAGATCGTCACAGTTGCGACAACGTTCTCGTGTAGTTTCTGATGACGCCACTTTGAAGCTTGGTCTTAATGTAGCGTTATCACCTAACGCTTGTTCGACTTGAACAGCCTGGCGGCGTGATACTCGAGTGTATGGATGAATCGTGATATTCACTGGCAACTTAGCTTAGTTGCACTGCCACTAGGTCGCTTTTCTAGACACTAGGGTATCCAAAGGATAAGCTTCAATCGATAGATTGGAAGAAGGAAAGAGTCGACTGGTGATGATTCAAGAAGACCAAGCTAGAGAGCCTTGGTCTTTACTACATGATTTATATACAGTTACACGCTGGCTTTAAAGCGCAGCTTAGAATCCCAAACCCTAGTACAGCTATCCTAGTACTGAGTCATTACAAAAACCTGAAACACTGGCGAACCCAAATGCCGGCAACGCGTAAGTGTCCATGACTAATAATGGCTTACTATCGTAGTCATAACCGAATAGTAAGCGTCCCGAACTCCGAGACCTCGTAATGATGATGATAAGTAGTCCGCAACATGTCAAACTGTGACAATAAAAGCAAATGTGCTTATCAATTTCTTCAAAGTCACCTGCATCATAAAAATCATAACCAGCTTACTGCTCTCTTTTCTCTCCACTCCCCTCTGCTTTCATCGTTTTGTCTTCAACATTCATAAAGGTGATATGTCCTTCTTCCTCTACTATGTTGGCTTGGTCTTGACATCTCTTCTTTGTTCCTAGGTCTTCAGGTCCTATCATCTCAGTGTTCCTTCTCTTTTTCACTTGACAATCTTTTGCCATGTGTCCAAATAGCCCACATTCTCCACACTTGCTCTTTTCAAGATGAAAACAATCTTGGGTTGTGTGGTTATGACGACCACATTGTTTGCAACATGCAGGTTGGGGGATGTTTCAGGAAGTATTCCCTATACTTCCTATATTCATACAATTAGCCAACATCCTCTGTGGGGCTATCATCTGGTTTGTATTCTCTGTCTTCTGTGCTTGCGACTGTCATCTCTTATATTCCTCTTTTAGTATTCCTATAAATTGTTAAATACTTAAGAGTTTCTTTGGATCTGTCTCTGGAACTCCTTTTTGTTTGCTGACATATGCATTGGTGAATGCATCCCACAGAGAGGGTAGAGAAGATGATATGATAACTTTTAACATACCAGTTGGTATTTTAAAGTCATTGTCACCTATCATATCTAATCTCTCCCAGTCTGTTTTTAGTTTTGTTAGGTGTTCATTTATATTTGTATCTTCCTCCACAATTGTTTGGAATATATTTCGTATAACTGCTATGGCTAGAGATGCTGAGGTTCGGTCCAGATTGGGGTCCGGACCATGAACCTGACCAGAATGGACCTGGATCTGGTCTGGTTTGGGGTCTGGTTTGGCATTTTTCCTTGAGGTCCAGTTCAGGGTTTGCAAAATATTGGGATTTTGTGGACCAGGTCCAAACCAGACCAGACCCCAAACCTACTAGTCCAGCATACATAGTTCAGTTTGCAGAATTTTGCTATTCTACTCTAGTACATAGACATGAATAGATAGTGCTATCTACAGTTAACCCTCTGCCCTCCACTTCTGCCAATTGTTGCCATTGCTGTTGTAATTGTCAAGACCAACAGCAGTGTATTCAACATTGTTGTTGTGGCCAATGTTGCGTTCATGCTCGTTATCAAGGCCAATGTCATGTTGCCATTGTTGTCTTCATTGTTGGCCGCTGTGTCATATTGTGTCATCATTGTCCATCACTGTATTGTGTCATGTCGTCATGGTTGCTGTCATTGTTGTAGCGTTTCCACTAAACACTGATCCGACTTGGATCCGTGGGCTTTTCTGTATCAACAATAGACCAAGCGCACGGCTTGCAATCTATGCAAAACTCATAAAGGGCGAATAACCTCAGAAGGTCCCCTTATATGGCCAAACAATGGTGATAGCCTAACACACAAGTTGGCAACAAGATGAAGAGATAGTCACACAGACCAATGACTCTGCTATAAGAATGCTTTGCTAGTCCCTGATAGGAATACAGGTGGAAGTCAAAACAACTAAGCTAACGACTACTGGCGAAACCTGCCAAGTATATATAGTACTCCAAGACAGTAATCAAACTGAGCTCGAACTATCAATGAGATAACACCTATGACCTTATCTGCCAATAGGAATGGTCCATCAAGCCACAGGGGCTTATCATGAAACATACAGTACATGAGGCATAAGGCCCCACATGAGTCAGAGATAACACAACCATGAGTCAGAGATAAGAACACCATATGACTCACAAATGACATCACAGCCCAAGATAACAAGATAGCAAATGTCTCGGCACAATACCAGCACATCAGAATACCTTCCATCAGAATCGACCCACTAAGGGAATTGTCCAGACCTTCGGCTATCGGGAATTCCGCATCCGACCTCATGCCTACCATGGCCTTCCATAACCTTCCATCCTAAACAAACCAAAGTCCCATGACTTATAGATTAGGTCAGATACGAGGCATGACCTGGGACTACACGTGACCAAAGATCACGTGACCTTCATCCTTCCTGCAATACTTGTGCCAGCATCTGAGGACGACTCATGAATGAGCATGCCACTCACTAACTGGCGTATGTGCAATGCTTCATCTTCTTCCACATAGTAGTCTTCTTCTTCTGCCTCTGGCCATCCATCAGCCTGGGCCCATATGAGAGCGTGTACCTCCTCTTCTTTGTCACAATGTTCTGGTTGTCCGGCTACCCATGTGTGCTCTTCAGGGTAGTTTTGGCAATTCTTCCAGTGTTCATGTCGACACTTGCGACGTTTGGTGGTGGTGGAGGGTTGAATGATGTCACCATGCGACAATTGTGATCAGAGACCCTTGTTGTTGCAGTTGCAGTTGGGGCCAGGATCAGGGTTGAGATTGGTCATGGTTGGTTGCAGTTGGGATCCTTGTGGTTGTTGCAGTCAGGATAGTGTGCCAAAGAGCAGCTGAGGGAAAGTGGGATAAGTAAAGTTAGGTGATTGTGTGGCTGATGACAAGTTGGCATGTGATTGGAAATAAGCAGAGTAAAAAGTGCACAAGCAGGGAATTGAACTCTCAGTGCCTACATGCAAAATATTACATTTGACATTCTTGCCTGATACACTACATGGGGTATCACTTTTCCTGTCAGCCATGCTATATGAGTAGCATTTCAGGTATCTTATTGATCAACATTGCTTCTCAAATCGATGCAGCGATGCTTGCCCCTTCCCATCACTGCCCTTACCCCTTGTGCCCCAGTAGTGTCCACCACCCTCTCCACTCACTGGAACTCTCAGACCTGGGTTTCCACATTTTCCCCTCACCCTTCAAACATCGTTTCACCCCAAATTCATGCTGCAACCTGTCTGCATCTGCCACATGAGTTGATGACCATGGTGCCCATTTGTTGACCCCATCACGTCCAAGCCAGATTTCCCTACCAGTAGTCAATTATATAGGCTTGTAGATAGCTACAAAACAGATGATAATATAAGTACTTTTTTGACTTTGACCACAAAAGTGTTGTAAATGCTTTTTGCGGTTCACCAGTGGGTAAATATGCAAGTTCAACATGATTATGTAAGCAAAATTTCCTTTTATCATCACTAATTCCTGGTTCAGGGTCTGGTCCAGGTCTGGACCTAGAAATTAGCCAGAACTGGACCGAACCAAACTGGACCTGAAAGAGGTTTGCAGTTCAGCCTGAGTGCCCGATCTGAACTGGGCTTGGGTTTGGGGTTTGGAAAAAATCTCTCTGAACCAGACTGGACTGGACTGTGGCAACCCTAGCTATGGTCATCTGGTGCCCTTTCAATTCATGTACTGCCTCCAGACTTGCCCACATGGTACTTGCAGTCTGGCTCTGTCTGACATGTACCATCTCAGAAGAGGTAATATTTGCAGCTATAATCACCTGGGCATAATTATCATCATAGTCTCAGTTTTTCACTTCTTGGGTATCCCCATTAGGATGAGGTATTTTCCCTTGTGCATATTCTTCTACACTGCATAGGCATAAGACTCTTTTCATTCTCTCCCACCATACTGTCCAGTTTTCTTCTGTCAGGGAATCACATAATTTTGCCACAGTTGGGAACTCTTTTGCAACTTTTGTTATGCCAGTAGTGTTGTTCAGGTTTGGTTCAGTCCGGTTCAGGTTGGTCCAGTTCAGGTTTGGGGAGGGCCTGAACCCCGAACCTAACTGGAATATAGGAAAGGAGTGTGCTTTGCTTATGTAATCAAAAAAACCATGCATAATTTCGTGGTAGTGTACCACAAAAGTGCACTTTTGAGGTAAAAGTCAGAAAGCAACTTGATTTTACGGTATCTACTCAACAACTTGTAACGCATATAGTATCCTTAGTTTACTCTAAATCAATCTTGTCTTCACTGCAGCCATCTAAGGACTTCAAGAATTCCTCAGTGTGAATTCCTGCCTCGTTGGTCGCCGATATGTGCCCATTACAGTACATGCTCTTCAGGAGCTGAAGACTCTCAAATACAATTGGCTGCAACCTGTTCCTTCTGGAGCAACCAGTGATGCCCCCACTGCTGAAGGCACACTCAGAGGGAGTTGCTGAGCCCTATATGAGAGGTAGTCCTGTGCGATCCACCGCAAGGTCGAATATCCTGTGGCCAGCTGGTTCCATCAGGGACATGTTCATATGACTATTATGAAGCATAAATTGACTTACTCCCCACCAACCAGGAATGTCTGTGGTGGTCTCAATCGCACTTTGAAGATATTGTCAAAGCTCATCCCAAGGGCTTTCAGCGGTGCTCTCTTGCTGCTGAAGTGCTTGAACGGTGTTACAAAGATAAGAACCACTGTACTCAAACGATGGTTCGAGTGTGGGAGTGTCAACTGTGATCTGCAGAATATTGGCAGAATAGTGTCAGCATTGAATACTTGTTTGGATAAAAACAGCATATCTGAGGAGACAAAGTTGGAATTGGTTTGCACTGGGGTGATATAGTACTTGTCAAACTATACAAGATTCAGGGTCAGTAGATAGAAGATAGAAGAAGAATCTCTTACCACTTCTTTGAGCTGACACATGCTGGTGGTATACTGCTCATTGCTCCATCGGCCCCAGAAGTAAAGGTCCTTGACAGTGGGATCAAGGCCTAGGATTGATAAGTTAGCATGAGCCATAAAATGAAAGAGTAATGACATACCAAGACAAATGAAATATGCTGGAGATGAAGTGCCATCAATGAGTCATACCACTTCTGCAGGCTTTTGACACCCTTATTGAGTGCGTGCTTTAACGGTTGATGTTGCATGCAGATGGCCATCAAATCCCAGCATTGGATCAGGAAGTTGAAGCTTGGAATAATGCGCCAGATGGTGGGCATGCGCTCGCTCAAGAATGTTTGCTGCAAATTAGATGGTTCCTAGAAATCATGAGCAATGGACAGATTTGACAATACAACAAAATATTCTCACCCTTAAAGCTTCCTGGATGTCCTCAAGGCACTCCCAATCTTGGGCTCTCAGGTGGAAGTCTGCATAGCTATGAGGTTTGGAGAGGTTCAGCACAGACTCACTTTCATCCGTGAGAAGAATGCACTGGTTAATTCCCTATTATGGAGTTAACAGTGTGACTGGGGTTAATATTAGACTACGCACCACTCTGAGAAGGTGGAAGCGCTTCAGGGAGGTGAAGAGTGAGCCCCAACAAGTGCAGATCCATGGCAGAAGCTCAAGTGGGGTGATCCCGACTTGGCTGCAGGTCGCATGGAAAAAAGACCTTGCCTGTGGAGATTTACGAATCTGTAGCACTGGTGTGAGTACAGAAAATGTGTTAATATAGTAATGGAACTCTTACTTGCTTGACCAAGGCAATTGCTTTGCCAAGAGAATTGCTGCCGTCAAGGCTCTCTTCATCATCATCGCTCTTGTTGCCTGAAGCAATATAACCTGAGTTAGCTCTTTTTTTTTTTTTTTTTGAATCAATTTATATCCCGGAGCAGTACCTAGTACAAAGCCGGTGTAATCTACTGCACTACTACACAATCTGTATGTAACACTCCCACGGCTTGGACAACCCGTGATACTGGCACTCCACCACCCAAGGGACCTCAACCTCAGCAAGATTTACTTACTCCATTCAGATAGCCCACAATGACTGTCGATTTGTGTTGTGATCAGGATAGCATAAATGGGGGGCACTCCCAAGGACCAGCTGTGATGGAAGGAGGATGGGGGAGACAGAAGAGGATTGACGAAGATAGACACAATAAATAAAATGATAGTGTGAGGACTGCTTCATCTGGACCCAATGAAGGGCGGCAGTTCCACGGCGCCAATGATAGTAGTATGGGGACCCTCCCAGAGGAGCCCAAGTAGGGCCTATGGCCAAGTGTGTTCAGGTGTACGTGGTGGAATGAATGACGACTGCGCAGCAAAGGGGGTTGACATGAGGGGATGATGCCCCAAAGGAAGGACAGCCTCTTGGATAAGAGGCGGAGAAGGTGGACATGTGGGGCTGAGAAGCCCCTGTGATAAGGGAAAGAGGGTCACAAGGACGCCTCAAGGGGGTAGCATGGAGGGAAAAAGAAGGCCGCATGCTAGACGGTGATCAAGAACCCAGGGGGGAGGCAAGGGTGACGGCAAGCCCAGGGTAAGGGGGAACAGAAAAAGGAAGGGGGGTAGGAAGGGAAGGGGTGAGATGGCCTGCAAGACTGGTCAAAGGCACCCACACCAGAAGGCTCCCACTCCACGAGACGAATACTGCCGAGTTTTTTCCCAATTCCACGGCTGGTGGGCAAGGAGGACAATGGGTAAACCGCCTGGATAGGCCTGCTGAATGGGGTGACCAGTCCCACAGCTAGCCGCACTGTGTCAACTCCATGCCAAACCTGACCACAGGGTCTGGTTACTGAAATGCCAGAGAGAAGGAACCCACTGGGAGGACGCCTGCTAGGGCCCGTTGAACCAAAATGCCCTGCACCAACCCCAGTACGAGGGATGTCGAACTTGTCCAGAAGGGGGAAGAAGGGACAGCCACCGAAGCAGGTCAGAGAGGGGTAGCATGTATGCTGGTAGCATAAGGGAGGGGATGATGGTCCTGCCCATGAAGGGGGAAAGCAGTGTGAAGGAGCGGAGAGGGGGATGACGGCCCTCAGAAGAGTGGGGGAGTCGAGACAGGTGTCAACTACTGGCTGTCCAACCCAGTAGCCGGAGTGCAAGGATCCATCCTAAGAAAAGGAAAGGGAGGGGAAGAGGTGGGGAATCAATGTGAGGGGGGGAAAGGAAGAGGAGGGGGGTGATGGGACAGAATTGCCCATTCCTGTCCTCTGCATCCTCTAGATGCCACACCGTATCCTGCTGGGCCCAACAGCTTCAAGGGGGTCATCGGCTCCATGCCATCACCTGGTCAACTCTGCCAGGTAACCTCAGGCCTAAGTGCCGGGGACCACCACACAAAGGGGATGGTGGTGGTACAAGGTCAAGAAGGGATGAACCTGGGTTAGCTCCTGAGGCGTCTTGATCCTTGAAAAGTGGGGAAAGGTTCTCGATGAAGTGTTTTGCGGCAAGATGCAAGGCATGCTCCATGCACCTAAGTGTGAAGGTTTACATTGGTTAGAGAAAAAATATGAAGCTAAGCAAGTACTTACAACATGTCATATGCTTGTGCTGTCCACCCAGTCCTGACTGATGCACTGTCCTGAAGTGCCTGAAGTGTGGCATGATTCACAGATGCACCATTGCTCATGAACCAGCCAACTTTGCCATTCAGCTGGTACTGATCTAAAGCATGACTAAGAATGTCTGCTATGTTCTTCCCAGTGTGCTGTCCCTCGATCTGTTGGAAGATGAGTTGTTTCAATTTCAACTGCCAAGCACTTGGGCGGTCGACTGGAGCATCTATATAATGTGCAGTGAGTGAGATATACAGGTCTTCTGATGCAGAGGTCCACACATTGAACATGAATGAGATCTTTGATGGGATCTTGTTCATGCTCTTGTGGACCCTTCCCTCTGTGACATGTGCACACCGAAGTATCTCCTTGCGAATTGTGTGGCAGCATGGGATATCCACCTCAGGGAGCAAGGGTCAACAGAACTTGAGGAGGCAACAAAAGCTGCCACGATTGACCAGGCAGAAGGCCTGGACATGTGAGAACTGAGATCAGTGCATGTGCAGCAAGCCAAGTCTCACTCACCTCATCTTTGCAAATGATGAGCTTGACGATGTAGTCAAGCAAGCCCACATTCGTAAACTTTGGCTGATGAATCGCAACATCCAACAAAGAGGTTTGAGTGAGGCTGACGCTGAAGCAGAATCAATACTGAGCACAGGGGTGGGTGAAAGAGATAAATGCCACATTGGCATCCCCCAGTACATGGTGCAATGCACGGAAATTTGGTGTGATGCTGAGTGCCAGGCAGCATTTGGGGTATAGTGCTGTGTGATACCTGGAAATAATCAAACTGTGGATTGCTGAGAGGATAACCATGTGCCTCACCTAGCAATGTGCGATCGGAGGGAGCTTATGCCACCCGCAAAAAAGCAGAGGCTTCCTTGACAGACGGGTCATCGCTTCATGCATTGTGGTTAGTGAGATTTTAAAATAAAATGAAAGTACTTATGGACAGACCATATACCAACTTCCATCCACAATTCTTCCCAAATCAGGGTGCAAGTATTGATTGTCACAGAGGAAAATGACACATACATCGGCCATCTTCTCTCCCCAGAGTTTGGGAACCACAGCCTGTGTTGGAGATTAGAGCAGTAGGAATGTGACAAGGATGGCAAATGTACCTGATTATCAGCATCTGCCATCGCTTTGAGGGTCACATAGTCATCATCAATAACCTCAGTGGGTGTGATGAGTACTCACTGTTTGAACGCAACAGTGAGGCCTAGGATCACAAGGAACAGGGTGGCTGATGTCGAACCGACAAGGGAATAGAACAAAGAGAGGAGACAGTGGACCACGAGTAACAGAACAAGGATGAGGAACAACCCAATGGTGGGAAGCTGCTCTTTAACAAGAAGGTACAAGTGGGGAAGTCGCAAGTGGACAGTCTGAGGGACTGTCCGTTGTATTGCCCTAGCTTATATACCCAAATACATGATCTGTGCATACTTTAGGGGAGGCCCCACTCTGATCCACAGGTGGGCCCATGGAATCCTCTAGAAGGATTCTAAAGATAGCCTGGAATGTTCTGGAAGGTTTCTAAGTATATTACCCAATGGCATTTATCTCTGTTAAGCTCCGCTTATCAGAGGTTTGTGGAACATGCCAGAAGGGTTCCAAATATACTGTCCAATAGCAAGTCTCTTGATAAGCTCCGCTTATCTAGTGACTTACTTGGTCATCCTTTGTTGGGTAAGTCCCGGTTTTGGACCGGGCCTCTCTTGAATAGGAAGGTGAGGATTATCTAATCCTTTCATGCGCGTCGTCTTGGTTAGTTCTACTAGACCAATACTCTGCTTCCCAGGTTCTGTGTGCACGTTCCTTTGCACACTCTTAAGGTTCATGGGTTTGTCATGGACCGTGGTATAGGTTCGTGACAGTGGAGGTATTGAGGGACTGCCTTCATTGCTATCACCATCTGTGTCAATCACAACCTTGCATGCACTGCATCGATCAGGGTTAGGGTCATCACTTGGGGCCTTGCATTTACCAGCTCTCTTTGTAGGACTGGCATGGGTGCTTGACACGCACTCTGAGTCGAGTGCATCAAGGACATGGTGCAATGGGCATGTGACATGAGTTGTCTGACATAAGCTGGTTGCAACTGGTGCAGGCAGACCAGAAGAACCTCCAGGAGGACTGCCCAAAGCCTCAGGAAAAGGCAAGGATTCATCAGCATCGTAAGCCCACAGAATTTCTGACACATCCTTCAAGGTGCCATCGGGTCAGACAGCCTCCCAAGTGGAGATGATGTTGACGGCATGGTGTAGGCTTGTAACGGCATAGCCTAGCAGCGAACAGCTAGGTCTTGAGACACCTGGCGTTGTGTATTTATGCACTTCTTTGGGAGCTATTAGCCATCTGAAACAATTTGTCACTCACCAATTGTATGCCCTACATTAACGAAGATGGGCCCAGACTGAGAAAGACTGACAACAGCTGCACACAAAACACTGTGGTAAATTGATAGGGATAATCAGGGCCCTCAGGGGGTGGTCATTGTCATGCTAGTGGTGTTCTGATTATTGCAGTGCTTAACTGAAGCCACACTCCTTTGGATGGCACAGTTGAGGAGGACATCTTGATGGTGTTCTTGATGGTGTTGGATGGCACAATTGAGGATAGGCTTATCTTGCAACACTGATGAGAGGCCACTGCAGAGTAAAGTCAATGGCAAAATCACAAGATTGATAAGCAGACACAGTGCATTGGCACGCCACAAAAACATGCCACACAAAATTCCCACAATTCTGGCAGATGACTAGATGACCAGTCCACATCTCAGACCAGCGTAAAATACAACTACAATACAGAAAATTTGTATCTTTGAGAAAACTTCTGCTGTATTTGTACTTTTGAAACACTACTGGTTCAGGTTTGAACTGGTTCAGACTGAGTTCACAAGGATTCACAATTTATGGAACCCTGAATGGAACCGATGGTCTGGTTCAGGGCAATACCCAAACCTGAACCCAAAGTTGGGGTCCGGTCCAGTCTGGTCTAGGTTCAGACTGAAGTTCAGAACTGAACTTGTACATCACTATATGCCAGAGTTACTTGTTGCTGTGCTCAGATTTGTACTCTGTTCACGTTCTTGAGACATCCTAAGGTCATGTTGTGTGTGCTAGTAGAGTAGTAGTAATGGAATCGATATAGGGGCTATGTTTTGAATAATGGATTCAATTTGTTGTGAATCGATTTTTGTTTCAACTTGTATTGTGTTCACTCTTTTGTAGGCATGGGGCCCATAACCTATAGACTTATAGTTTATAAGACTGATAATTTTGTACAGTGAGTGATGCATGGAGTTGAGTTCATATACATCCTGTGAATGGATGCCTTCTGTCTGCTTAGTAATTGTATCTTCGGAAATCTCAATCAACTCTGGTGTCGACTGTCTTTCCTACAGGCAGTGCAAGTGGCGGCACTCGGAGTTTGATGGACCAGGGCTAGACACAGGTGCCCTGAAAAGGTGCAGCTATCGTGGATGCATTGGACTGGAATGCCCTGGAACATTCTGTGTACTTAGCAGTTAGAGGCATTGTGCTCATCAGCAAAATAGGTTAAGAATTGCAGCGCTTGCCGATAGTGGAATGTTTGAGCGGCATTCCACCCACTTGTAACTGGGCCAGAAGCGTTGATGTCCAATTGTGCCAGTTTGCAATCCACTTGCAATCAGCATGTATCATTATGGGGAATTGTATTTTATGGTTAAATTTCATGACTGCATTGCAAGTGATTGTAAAATAGCATAGTTATTGCAACCAATTGTAAACCAACTGTATTAAATGTCATGCATGGCATGTGTGGCAGTTCCTCTTTGTAACCTACTTTGGGCCAATGTCAAAAGACTGCACATTCGATTGAAAGGATGTCCGCTCAGTATCGCAGATTACATCCACCACCCCCACTGCCCCATGCTTTCTTCTGAGCTGGTTACTGTGGTGACTGGAAACAAGGAAGGCGTATTGTGTTGCCAGACAGACGAGATTCTGTGTGTGCATGCCAAAATCACTCTAAGGTCATTCAATCCCCCCTCTATATTTGGACTGGACAAAGAAACACCGCCTTGTCTTACAGAATATGGTAGCCTGGTGGAAACCTTTTTTAAATGGCAAGTCTGACTCAACTCAGGACCTCTACAGACACACGCCATCAGTGCCAGGGAGGACCCCAGGAATGCCAGTCTGAACGTTGCCCTTGTACTTCAGCATGCACTGCACCTGACTGAGCCATGCCGAGTCGCTGACGATCAACGCGTGCATGGCGTACCCAACATCAAGGTCCTCAAGGTGCTTCTCAATATCTGGTGCAGCAGCGTGGAGTGCGGCGCCTTCCCTTGCACGCTGCTCTGTGCACGAGATGCCGGTGTTCTCAGAGAACCAGGCTTGGTTGCAGTGGATAGCAGTGCACTCATACAGGTCGAGCAGCACCTGCGAAACACCAGCGCGGCGAGCAGTGGAGTAGGCACACAGGTGGCCTTGGGCAATGATTGCGCACTCAGCCTTGGGAAGCAGCTCGTACTCGGCAGCTTCGGAGCAGTGACTGCCCGGCAGGCGGCGGAGAGTTTGACGAGCCTCTTTGAGTAGCCTGTGTGTGTGCTTGGCAAGGAGTGAGTCCTTTGAGGCTGGGATGGGGAGCGTATAGCATCCAAGCACAAGCTCACCCCTGAGGCGGATGCACAGTGCGAGCACGTCACCCTCAGCAATGATGACACTGTTAAGATCAGCCTATAAAGGACATCCTGTAAGATTTTTGTGTCCCGAGGAGTGGGACGAGTAAGAAAGTCGCATACCTTGTGGCGGGCAATGTAGTTGGTGTTGAATGTTCCCTGGGCACCACACCACTCAGCCATCTCGTGAGCACACTCCGTCGATTGGTGGATGATGGTCGCCTTGACCAGAATGGCGAGACCGTGCTTGATGGGGTGACTTGCCTTTGGATCCGAATAGATAGGCGCAACCTCGCAGTACCATGCCTCGAGAATGTGAGCCGAAGCCACAGTGTGCAGGACAGACCACTGCTGCATCGGGAACGTGAAGATCGGGATCTTCTCACCATGGGGTGTGATGTGACGGCGCAGTGAGTATTTACCACCGATGTATGCAACGTGCTTCAGGCCAGAGACACAGGGGCCAGAAACGACGAAGGAACCAATTGGGATGCACCAGAGGGTATCCCACCAGGCAGCACGGGCATCCTTGGGCATCTTGAGGGTGTCGCTGAGCAGGGCAGTCAGTGAAAGCTTGACCTTGTGGAAGCAGGTCATGGAAAAGTCGAGGGGAGAGGCACTGCTTCAAGGGGCTGGCAGATGGAAAGGATACTGGGGTAAGGCTCGCGAGTGTTGCAGATGGGGACGATGAAGGGGTGCATGCCACAGTCTTTGCCTTTGATGATCAGGCGGGCCATGATGAGTGCAATCTTGTTGACACTGAAGGTTGGGTTTGAGGCTGGCATAAACCTGGACGAGACACATGCCGTCAGGGACTGAACGCCTCTGAAAGAAAGGATGGATTGACATACTTGGTCGCTTCTTCGGTGGGAGTGTTTAGGACATAGCTACCATCTTCCTGCTGGCAGGCAGTGGTCTCGATGTTAAGGGCATCCAAACCGTGGCCATGCTCAGAAAGAAGGTAAAGGCCAATGACATCGCCCTTGAGTAAGGAGTTCACAAGTGGGACGAGGTTGGGACACCTTGTCACGATTCCACGAATCGCTGGTTCGACTTGAACCCGAAGGCTTTCCTTATATCACCTCTAAGCCAAGTGCACAGCTTGCAACCTAGGAAATACTCGAGAAGGGCGAATAACCACAGATGGTCCCCTTATACGGCGTCACTTGAAGATAACTCTTGACACAAGTGAACAATGATAGAAGAATAGTCACAATGACCAATGACTCTGCTATAAGAATGTTTGGCTATGCCTGAGAGGAATACAGGTGGATGTCCAAAACAACTAAGCTATCGACTACTGGCGAAACCTGCCAACTACTTATAGTACTCCAAGACAGTATTCTAACTGAGCTCGAACTATAGTAAAACACGACTCACGACCTTATCTGCCAATGAGAATTGTCCATCAAGCCACAGGGGCTTATCATGAAACATACAGTACATGAGGCATACGGCCTCACATGAGTCAGAGATAAAGACAACCATATGACTCACAAATGACATCAGAACACAAGATAACAAGATAACAAATGTCTCGGCGCAATATCAGCGCATCAGAATACCTTCCATCAGAATCGACCCATACTGGGAATTGTCCAGACCTTCGGCTATCGGGAATCCCGCATCCGATCTCATGCCTACCATGGTCTTCCATAATCTTCCATCCAACAAGTCCCATGACTTATAGCTTAGGTCAGATACGTGCCATGACCCGGGACTATCACGTGACATAATCACGTGGTCTTCATACGTCTTGCTGTAGAGGTGCCAGCACTGGAGGGTTTTGCATGAACTAGCATTCTACTCACAAGCTGGGCTATCCTCAACGCTTCTCCTTCTCCAAGGTAGTCTTCTTCGTCTGTTCCTTGAGCCCACACTAGAGCGCGCACCTGCTCTTCTTCATCATATTCTGGATCTTTGCCTACCCATTTGTGTGCTTCTGGGTAATCTTGGCAGTCTTTCCAGTGTTCATGCATGCAATGGCGCATCTTGACATTGTCCGAAGGCGAGACGATGTCAGATCGTGACACACCTGGTGAGGTAGCGAGACAAGGTGCTGGCTGTCAGGATGATTTGTGTGGCCAGGATAGTGAACAGTCCATATTCAAGGGCGATATTGGGATCAAGGTGCATCTCCCAGAACTTGGGAGTCATCTTGAGGACATCATCAGCGGTCAAGTCTACGTGGACGTGTTACAGTGTTATCTAGCTTGGAGAATGGATAGGCAACTCACTGTATGTACGCATGATGAGGATAGCCCGCTGGTAGGCTAGGGTGATGCGTTCATCGAATGAGAGTGCGCTGACATCTGCAGTGAAGAAGGGGTGGGCATTGTGGGAGGAGGCGATGGAGGTGCGTGCGAGGGTCTCATCGATACTGCAGGAGTGTCACGTGCGGATCACGTGTCATGGCCAGTGGTGTCACCAAGCCGATGAAAGTACGATTCGCATTGCCTGTGAAGGCTGAAGACCCCCCTGAAGTGCGGTTCACTGAAGAAGAAGATGAAGATACGCTGCAAATGGATGCAGATGAGACATATGAGGTCGCGCGAATGTTGAGTACTGAAGATCATTTCATTGTGGACAACAACACTGGCGATGTCGTTCGTTTAGGACTGTGTAAGTCTGAGTCACGTGATTAAGTCATGTGATCAGCAACCCCCAGACCACGTGAATCTGGTCTAAAGGATAAGTCACGGGGGAACAACGGTTACCTCAGGTCGAGATATAATTCCTGAGAGGGTATAGTTGGATGCGGGATTCCCAACATGGTTAGGCTCTGTCCTGTTTAGGTTCTTTCTGATTGGAACATTCTGATGTTGCCTGATGGCTGTACTTATCATGCGCTGATGTCGCGCCAGACGATGATTGGACGATAGTGAGTCACATAGTGTTATCTCTGACTCATAGTGGGGCCTTCTGCCTCATGTACTGTATGGGCTTATCCCTGTTCATTGATTGGTCGATATGCTTGGGTCGTTATCCCTGATAGCTGATTGGACGATACGATATGGTACGATACCTGTTATTATTTGGGACTCAGATTAGGAGTCAGCCCTGTATTGTATATAAGGTGCTCTGTCTTGATAGACGAGACCTTATCTTCGTTGTCTTAAAGTCTACCTTGAGTATACTTCTTAGAACAATTGAAGTGTTGGCTATTAGTGCCTGTTCCTCTCATCTTGTTGATCCTTGTGTGGTCTGTCCTCTCATCTCTTGAAGATCCCTGTTGTATCCTTTCCAGCATCAAGCGAAGCCATTGTCCTTTGGTTCGTCTTTCGTGTTCGACCATCGTTATTCAACTGTCGTCGGTCTGTTATTTGATTCAAGGCCATCAAGAGTTCCAAGTCGGAACAACGTTTGGTAGAAACGTTACATTACAACGAAGATTCTTAGGCCTTTATCAACATGTCAAGTGAAGAAGGGTCAAGTTATGGAGAGCAAGTTATGGGTAGCTCTGCCCTGGACGCTGAGTTCTTTTTAAATGAGCTGAACAGATATGCCGAAGCTTATGCACCAGATGTGCAGCTTTCAGAGTTCCAGCAAGAGATGATGTTTGCCTCTTGGATGGTATGTCTGCATGGAGATGTAGAGAGGGTCGAAGATTGGACCGCGACCCTAGAAAAGAGGGTGCGCGATGAGGAACGCTCTGAGCTGAGTAGCCATCGTTCCGAGTCCCCGCCACAGTCTGACGAAGATCAGCTGGCCATCAAGCATGTGACTATAACGGCGGAAGAACCTGACGAGGTTAGAGAAGAAGAAGAAACAAGCGAAACAACAACGGAGGAGGACGACGTCTGGTCTTGGGGATTAGCTACCCCTACAGATGAAGACAAAGATTTGTACCCTCCATGGATGCTGAATCCTGAAGAATTGAAGAAGTCGCCTGCCGAGGCGGAGAAAAAATACGAGACGCGAGGGTATGAGGCCCTCAACAACTATCTGTCAGATGACTGGTCTTTTTCCCAGAGTGTGCCAGTATATGCCGCTGCTGTGGACCCAAATTCCTGGCAATACCAGGTCGACACTGCGCTTCAAGCGCTGGACAAGTTCAAGGCACAACCGTCCGAGACGACGCGACAAAACTATGAAGTACCGTCCGGCTGGGGACGAGAGAACCAAACCATGCATGCGCCGGCGCCGCTGCCTGTTCCTGCAATATGGGAAAGGCATGCTGAAAGTTTCAAAGCGCCAGACCTCCCTGTCCCCATGGACACTAGTGCGGGGAGGATTAGAGACAAGTTTATACCGGTGTGTCATCACTGTCGGCAGTCGGGGCATATGCGCTCGCACTGTCCCCATAGGAAACTCCCTGCGGCCTGTGGCTATTGCAAGAAGCCAGGGCATTCAAAAGAAAATTGCTATATGCTGGGGCGGCGGACCCTCTCCCCCACTGGTATCAAGAGGGCATTTGAAAGACATCAAACAAAGAAGTCGGGATTTCCCTGTGCACCTGTGAGTGCTAAAGTTCTTGGTAAAAGACCAACCACTGGCCCAAATTCCAGAAAGCCTGAGACGGCTCTACGGCGTGGTCGCCTCCCTAGAAAAGAGGGTAATGTCACGTGCGGATCACGTGTCATGGCCAGTGGTGTCACCAAGCCGATGAAAGTACGATTCGCATTGCCTGTGAAGGCTGAAGACCCCCTGAAGTGCGGTTCACTGAAGAAGAAGATGAAGATACGCTGCAAATGGATGCAGATGAGACATATGAGGTCGCGCGAATGTTGAGTACTGAAGATCATTTCATTGTGGACAACAACACTGGCGATGTCGTTCGTTTAGGACTGTGTAAGTCTGAGTCACGTGATTAAGTCATGTGATCAGCAACCCCCAGACCACGTGAATCTGGTCTAAAGGATAAGTCACGGGGGAACAACGGTTACCTCAGGTCGAGATATAATTCCTGAGAGGGTATAGTTGGATGCGGGATTCCCAACATGGTTAGGCTCTGTCCTGTTTAGGTTCTTTCTGATTGGAACATTCTGATGTTGCCTGATGGCTGTACTTATCATGCGCTGATGTCGCGCCAGACGATGATTGGACGATAGTGAGTCACATAGTGTTATCTCTGACTCATAGTGGGGCCTTCTGCCTCATGTACTGTATGGGCTTATCCCTGTTCATTGATTGGTCGATATGCTTGGGTCGTTATCCCTGATAGCTGATTGGACGATACGATATGGTACGATACCTGTTATTATTTGGGACTCAGATTAGGAGTCAGCCCTGTATTGTATATAAGGTGCTCTGTCTTGATAGACGAGACCTTATCTTCGTTGTCTTAAAGTCTACCTTGAGTATACTTCTTAGAACAATTGAAGTGTTGGCTATTAGTGCCTGTTCCTCTCATCTTGTTGATCCTTGTGTGGTCTGTCCTCTCATCTCTTGAAGATCCCTGTTGTATCCTTTCCAGCATCAAGCGAAGCCATTGTCCTTTGGTTCGTCTTTCGTGTTCGACCATCGTTATTCAACTGTCGTCGGTCTGTTATTTGATTCAAGGCCATCAAGAGTTCCAAGTCGGAACAACGTTTGGTAGAAACGTTACAAGGAGCCAGGGGGCAGGCGTGAGGGGTCAACGAGCTCCTGCGCCCACTTGTGTAGGACGTCCCAGAGTGCAGGCTCGTTGTACACAGATCAGTCGAGCCATGCAGGCGCATGAGCCAGACAGAGCCACTGTCCTGCTGTGGTAGTAATTGGCATTGAAAGAACAGATGGGGTGTTGGAAGTGGTCAGAGTAGTCGAAGTGGTGGATAACTTCAAAGGCGCCGACAGAGAGGAATACATCAACGAAGGGGAAGACACTGAAGAGGAGACAACTTTGTCAAAATGAATAAGTCAACTTATTTGACAAGCATGCTAAATATAAGAGAGTTATCAGTTCAATCAATATGGGTTATTTGGTGTAGTGGTGTGCTCTGATAAGTGCTATTATAAGGTCCTGTGTTCAAATCCATACTGATGCAAAATATATACCTCAGATCAGATCTTCAGATCACATGTAACTAGATGATGATGTAATAAGATATGACAATGACTGATATAGAACGTGCCGATAAGAAATGTGAAACATAATCAGAAAAAGTAAGATGTCATTGGTGGGCT
This sequence comes from Lactarius quietus, assembly GCA_015025155.1. Taxonomy (NCBI): domain Eukaryota; kingdom Fungi; phylum Basidiomycota; class Agaricomycetes; order Russulales; family Russulaceae; genus Lactarius; species Lactarius quietus. The sequence continues at coordinate 32,733 of WITN01000081.1, read as the reverse complement.
CAATTCCCCATTCAAATCAAGTTATTTTATTATATATAACCTCTTATATTTTGCAACAATAACAACAATTGCAATCTATTGAATTGATTGACAGAATTCAAATTTATCTGAAAAATTATAACTATTTAAAAAACGGTAACCCATCATAAGTGATTGCAATATCTACTTGGATTGGGCCGTTTCGGCCGTTTGCGATCAATCATAAGCACTTCTATTTCTTTGCTTATTTTGCTGATGCTGATACAGTATAATAAGATCGAAAAAGTTGAATTCCGGAGGCTTCCAGACGGATAACGTCACCGGTGCAACGTCTGATGGCGGTTAGAGTCGTGTATTCGGAGCTACAGTACAGTAGTATCGATTCTGTATGATGACATCCGCGTGTAATTTGTTTTTTCTTGGAAGGCACTTATATTTTCGGTATCAAGTTTCTTCGAATTGTCTAACGTGCCAGACAGCAAGAGAAAATTTGATTTCAGCCCTGTCTGACGCGTTGATAGGGATGCCCTTAGGTTTATGCGAAATTATTCGTCAAATCTCTGTTATCTCGAATCGTCTCGTGATGTGTATGTGTATGCAAATGGACTGCCATATCTCCGTCGGTCAGTCGTTTGGAGACTGTTGATCTTGTTCCTTCACCATGTTTCACGCCTAGAAAATGTCCATCAAATCACGTAGGGCCTGCAGGTTCAAAAAGTCTGGCGTCCCGAGACCTGTCACCTACAGGACCAACAATCAGCAAACGCCTAAAAGGGTACAACAGAAGTCTAGTGAGACGAACAGGGTCCCATCCAGGAATGGCCGAGAATCCAGGGGTACCACACCCTGGGTTAGACCCAGATGTGATATCGTTCATGGCTTGACGAAGGTTGTCGTACAGCAAGGGATTGAGGAAGCCGAGCGGGGGTCTATCAGTTGAAAGCAAGTAGTCGTTGAGCAGTGAGATTATGCTCGCTGCAGTCTGTCCATTGGCGATCGGCTAGGTTCTCGAGACGGAGAGAGGGTGAGAGAACGCACCGGTGTCGCTGCACTTGTGCCGTCCGCACTTGATAGCGTATTGCGATTGATATAAAGATAATTGAGCGACTGTGCAGAGATGTCGGGGATACCGCGACCGCCGGGGCTAGACAACAAACCATGAAGATTACCAGGTCAGAGGTCAGGTTAGATCACGGCAGAAAACGCACTTGTACATGCCAGCATACTGGCCTCCGAGATGCTTCAGAAAGTTGGGCACGACGTCTTTTTGATAGGGAGGGCGTGGAAAATAGTTCGAAAAGCCACCCCCAGAGATTTCTGCCGCGATCTCCGGTCCCTGGCCCGTCCCGCCTGTCGTGCCGCCTACACTAGTAACAAAGGGACCTACGAAATAGCGGAGTTGTGGTGAGAGACCTGCAACGGTGTCCTGCTTACAACGAGAAATAACACACTACATACAAGATGCAGGGAATTCGGGAACGAACTGGACACCGTTTCTAGTCTGGCAGTTCCCAAGGCCGACGCCATCGTTGCCGCTCGGGTAGAGAACACTGACGCCAAGCGCACCGAGTTGAGCGTACAACCGGCAGATCGCTGTTGCATATTCCAGGGGGAGATCTTTCTCATAATTACCATACGAAGTGCTGAGAGTCTTTGGAACGTCCGGCTGATTTAACATAAAGTTGAGCCACTCCATTACGGAGTCGCCCTTGCCTGGTAAATTGATGCCAGGTGTGACCATAAAGCCGCCGCCGACAGTGTAGAAAGTGACAGGGGTCGGATACGTCATGGCCTCAGCGTATTGGATGTTTTGATTCGCCTCGTCGGCGGGCTGGCCCGGCTTGTACTCGCCGCCATTGATTGGCACGACATTGTAGGTCGCGCGAATAGCGTTCGTGCGATACCGGGTCATGAAGTTAATCAAATCCACCGGGCTCGGGTAATCTTTGGTGTAGCCTGAAATCCCGAACGCATTCTTGTCCGTTGCCGCAGGTAAATAAGAGGCCGTCCTGTACAGCCAGCGCAGGTCCCATGGCTTGACTGGGATTGGATTAACGCGACTCGACAGCATCGTCCTCAGCTCTCTCGATGGCATATCCGCAGTTGCATTGACGGAGTGCCTCGGTGATGACTGCCACGGGGTGTGCGTGGAGGCGAAATATGTCGTTGGCACAACGGTTCGCACGTGTTTGTGCAGCACCTCAGGGAGCGCGTAGCTAATCGTGCGGAGAATACTGGTATCATTTGCCCCAGACTCCCGGTAGAGTTGGTAGGACGCGCCAAGCATTTCATTGGCTTGGGACACGGGCACAGCAGCAACCGTCAGCCAGCCGCCGCCGAGTGACACTGAGACCGAGGAGCGGGGTATGTCGTGGTGTTCAAGCCAAGAGTTTACGAGTTCCAACGTGTCTCGGTGTGGCGCAACAAGCTGAGCGACCTGTTCCCGAGATAGGTGTGCGCCATATCTGCGGTGGGGAAGCGACACATGTGAGTACACCGTACGTGGAGGAGAATTGGAGGCGACTACTTTGGATTCCCGGGAGTGCTGACCTGGTAAAGGGCATCGATCAAGGCATTTTCAGATTGAGGTAGGAGCGCGATATGGAGGTCAATGGTGGTGTTGGAAGCAGGTGGACCGAGGCTCTCCCAGTTGGACGGGACGGTATGCCAAGTGTGCTTGACACTTGTATCATCCCAACGTGGCACAAGAGGCGCTGCGAAGATGTCGAGAGACGTGGCGGCAAGGACAGAGAGGACAGAGAATCGGTAGTAGTGCATAACTAGTAGAGGCTCACTGGGGGCTGAGATGAAAGGCTTCTGAGGGCTACGGACTGGAATACTGAGAACCGGGCTAGGAGCAGAGCTTTATTGTACATTTCGTGGTCCAATGGGGATAGTAGGAACAGAATTGCGTGTCTTAACAGGACGTGATCCGACTGGAACTCATCCGTGACTGTTACAGTACCGTGGGCCAATTTAGATGTAAGTCACTTTCACAAAGCTAAATCTGAAGCCTACCACAGCCCAGGCCCTTCCAAATGAACTTCCCGTTAATTTTAGTCTCTGCAGTGGCCTCCAACTGACAGCAAGGCTCTACGTAGCTTCCATACGTGAAGGACACGTATACTTGAAAATTGAGGCCTTTCCGTGTTGTATTCACCCGCCGCGGAACAACCAAAAAAGTTGTCACTTCATGGTTCCGGTGGGAATATTAGCATCCTTCCCATGGCCTTACCCTGATTTCTCGATCATCTGTCCAATGCACGCTGGCACGGTGCCAGTGGCGGCTCGAGTAGCGGTATATACCAGTGGGGCATTGTCATATACTAACTTGTCCTCAGGCTGCCCTCTAGTGCAAGTATGGGGGCTATATAAGCAAAGCTTCAGCTCCACCGGTGTCACACAAGGCGAATGTGGCAACAAAACAGACCTTCGACTTGGTCGTCTGGGTGCTGGACGTGACGACACTGGTGCCAGAGCGCTCTTGCAACGTCGCACGTGTGCGAGGAGAACATCGAAGGCAATATTCACGGCGGGCGGGAGCGGGTACGTGGTAGTCAACTAAGGAGTCGATTAATGTCCAATATATTTACCACTAAGTCAACTTGATTATTATCACAAATTATATTGAGACAATTAAACAATTTGCAGACCCCTCCTTATCAGTCAGATAATTAGAAATAAAAATACTCGAACAATTAGAAATTAGTCCATTGCTTTAGAGAGCTGTGATTATCTCTGAACATATGTAAACTAAATTGTTATATTATGTGAGACAAATCATCCATTGCATTATATAGACTTTTCTAACTCTATTGTTTTGATCTTATTAGGCTTTAATCAGCTTAACACAATAGGATCAGCCAATTGTTGCATTATCACCTAATGCTTGCCTGACTTAGGCAGAGATTGAAGAACGTGGCACTGAACAACTTAGCAGATATACAGAGCGATCCCACTAGTCCTCTTCCTAGGAACTAGGGCTGTACGAAGACAGGCTCAACAGTCAGCCAATCAAAGGGTGACTTAGACAGATAGACGACTTGTGCAAGAGCGAAAGATGGAAGAGACAAGAGATGGATACAATTAGAGAATGACAGGGGTAACCCCAGGGTAAAAATCGTCTACCCGTACCCCTACTGTTATGGCGATGGTCTGACTTAGACCCTTCCACGCGATGGCAGGTAACGTGACTTAGCGATTTCAGTCTACACGCGAATGTGAGACTTGTCTTGTACGGACTCCTGAAAGAGCCGTCCTAAGGGAGCGATGACCAAGGTAGAAGAGAGGAACTTCGACTGGATTGTCTGAGAATACAAGAGTGTCAAGCTGTCGACCACATCAGTCGACAGCTGCCTTATAACAGACTTCGCAACTGTACGCCTTCGTCAGCGATACAGCCACAACTACTACTGCTGAATAATCGTCCACTAATACTACTACTGCTGAGTGATCGTCCACAAAGACATACGCCACAACTCGGTATCGTACAGTAAGCTGTCGTCATCGTATAGTAACACTATCAGTAATCATCATAGTAAGAATGAGTAAGACACGAGCCATCGGTCATCAATGAAAGGTAAGCGTCCTCCAAACCACGTCCCATCGCTTATGGGTTAGGTCAGCTACATGGTATGACCTGGGACGTAACATCACCCCCTTTACAAGGGTGAGCGCCCACGCTCCACAACCCAATTGGTCACCGCAGTTAGTCCGACGTCCGTCTCATGCTCGTCACGCACCCTCCTAAGAGCATGTGCCCGCCCTAACCGTGTTGCGAGTGTCGCGCTCGATCACTGTGGACGTAGATATCGTCCTCGAGCTTCTTGATGGCGTCTTCGAGTTCCGCGATGACCTCCATGGACGAGCGGTAGCGCCTGACTTCGGCTTGGAGAGATATATCCCCAAGCCTAGCGAGGGCTTCATCTACTTGCCGCTTGCCACGGAAGTCAGCGCGGAAATATTGTAGTTGACTTCGGTTGTACTCAGCTGGCGGACCCATGTCTCTGCAGGGTTCTGCATGAATCTCGGTGCGGTATATCGGCGAACCCCTTCCCATCGTCCCGAAAACCTCTGGGTTATCAAGCATCCGAACCCGCACGTACTTTGCGGGGATGCGACGCCCGTCGTGTTCTATTACCATGGGCACCCAATTCATCCCATTGTTGAGGGTGAACCCTCCGGGAGTAGGCGATATGGCACGGAGAGGGATTCTCGTGCCATGCGCGTGGCGCGCGTTGATCGGTGAGGTGTCTCGGGCTTCTGCATACGATGGGAGCCCCGCTCCGCGTACCCTTGCTCGGCCGTTGGTCCGTAGACAATAGCAATTGGAGATGGTCGGCCCGTCGCATCTTCGGTTTCGCTGGCAAGGACGCGGACTTGGAAAGGTACAGGTGCGGGAGTACAGTGGCAGTAAGCGATGGAGTTCTCGCACCGGGTACAGATGACGTTGGCGTCATGGTAGGAGTCGTGGCTTCATTGTCGTCGTCTTCGTCTCATCCGCTGAGGTAGTCGACGGCGGTGGTTGAGGTGTTTGCGGTGGTGGCTGGCGGACGCTTCTCTCATCAGCATCTGTATCCTCATCCTCCGTTCCGCGCCGTCCTCTTCACTACCTGATCCTGTCTCCATGACGTCATTACCTCCTTCAAGAGGGAGTACTCCTCCCTCATCTTCTTCCACTCGTCCGCTGGCTGGAGTAGGGAATCGCCGCCGCGCTTCAGCGAGGTCTTGTCTTGCTGCTCTCGCTCGTCCCTGTCTCGCGCGGCGACTGCTCGGACTTCTGCCATGGCGGAGCAGAAGGGGTCGTCGACGTTATTGTGGTGTCGTAGGTGTCGAGGGTGTCGACGTTGGGGAAGGCGACCTCGTTAAGGGAGATAATGGAGAGGGGTACATTGGTCATGTTAAGGATGGATGTGAGGATGATGGGTTCGATGGTCCAGTCGCGGCTGCTTTTATGTGAGTTTCAGCCCTCGGGTGAGATCGTGCGAACTTCCTTATCTCTTCTCGCGTGAACGTCGTCCCACGGGACCCACTGGTTCTCCGAGTCTGAGTACCCTTCCATTTGATAAGATACTGTAGTTTGCGCCCTCGTCCGGACCTCCTAGAGTCTAAGACCTTTTCGACTTCATATTCTTCCACGCCTTCGACCAGTTCTGGTGGAGGCGTAGGTAGTTTACGCCGTGCATACGCGTTTCTTTGTAAGGCGTAAGCAGATCTGTGTGGAATACGTCATGGATTTTCCACTGCGGAGGTAATTTGAGCCGGTAATTCACAGGGGACATCACCTGTACTACTTCAAATGGCCCCTGTCTCCTGGGCGCAAGCTTGGGCGTTGGTTGATTAGTTCGTAGATTGCGCCCATCTAACCATACTTGGTCTCCTAGAGTGTATCGGGCGTGTCCTTGTGTTTGATCCACGACTTTTGAGCCTTGATCATGTTTCCTGCGCGCTCCGACGGGCTTCTTTTAATTGTTCTATCCTAGTGGATACGCTAGGAAGACTGCTTGTTCCTGGCGCCCATTTATCTCTAGGATGATACCCCATCAGCACGAAGAACGGAGTCTGTTTCGTGGTGCTGCTTATCGTATTGTTGTGTGCAAACTCGGCAAGGGGTAATTGAGCAGCCCAGTTATCTTGTTTTTCATTAGTCCAGAGTCGTAAGTACTGTTCCAGCCACTGATTGGAACGTTCCGATTGGCCATCCGTCTTGGGTGATAAGCGGTTGATATGTTTTGTTGGATTTGAAGGGTTCGGCACAGTTCCCTCATGAATTTTGCGGCGAACCGAGGGTCTCGATCGCTGATAATTTTGCTAGGTAGGCCAAATCGGGGTAGTACTTTCTGCGCGTAGAGTTTTGCCGTGTCTTCGCCTGACATTGATTCTTGGCAGGGAATGAAGATTGATGCTTTCGAGCAATCATGATCTGTGATGGTGAGTATTGAATCGTATCCGTCTGATGGAGGCAACTTGGTTATGAAGTCTACGGCAATGACTTCGAAAGGAGTAGCCTCGGGCCGTGGATATATAGGAGCCAGTGGTGCTTTTGTCGGTCGCGTATTGACTTTATGTCTTTGACATTCGGCACAACCTGTTACATAGTCAGCAACATCTTTCTTCATCTGAGGCCACCAGTAATATCGAGCCAATAGCTCGAATGTCTTGTTTATTCCTGGGTGACCGGCTGTCCGCGTGTCGTGATGTTGTTTGATGATCTCTCTCAGATCCTCCTCCTTGCGACTTGTGATGACGACTTTTCCTTCCTTGAGCCATATACCGTCGATTTTCTTGAGTTCGTAAGGGCTGACCACAGCTCGATTTGCTTCGCGTGTTGCTCTATTATTGGCGACACGCTTTCAGCAGCTGTTCGCGCGAATACGTGGTTCGGGAGGACGGTGACTTGGTCGTTGTCCTTCTCTCCCGTGTCATAGTCTGGTCTTCTGATAGTGCATCAGCTCGACCATTAGCTCTTCCTTTGAGATGGTGTATCTCAATGTTGTACTCTTCTAGCTCTAGTACTTCTCTTGCTACTCTTCGGCTAATCTTCTGTGGGTCCGCCAGTATTGAAGGTTCATGTGATCCGAAAATACTCTGACCTTGTGTGGCGACCCCACCAACAGGTATCTCCAGTTTCGCAATGCTTTTACGATGGCGAGCAACTCGAGGTTGTATATGTCGTAATTGCGTTCGGCTTCGTTGAGTGTTGCGGAGTAGAATGCTACTGGATGTTTTTTGCCGTCGTGACCTCTTTGCGTTAGTACTGCTCCTACGGCAAACCCTGACGCATCACTTCTAAGTCATATTGGACTTCGGGATTTGGATGTGCGAGAACCGGGTTGCTCGTGACGCGATTTTGAGCGTTTGGAACGCATTTTGTTGATCTGCGCCCCACCGCCATTCTTCGTCCTTTCTTGTTAGTGTATTAATGGCCGAGCAATGTTGGCGAAACCTCGGATAAAAGGGCGGTAAAAGTTGCAAAAACCCAAAAAACTGCGTACGTCTCTGACTTTTGCTGGTGTCGGCCAGTCACGTACGCCTGCTACTTTTGCTGGGTCCATGCGTGTCATCCCCTTTTCAAGGATTACCCCCAGGTAATCTATAGACGGGACGTGAAAGGCGCATTTCGCCAGTTTGAAGTAGAGGTCATGGTCCTTTGCGATTTGGAGGACCGCAGCCACTGCAGCGGTGTGAGCATCGTCGGTTTTTTGTAGGGATCCACAGTCTTTGGTGGCGATAGCGATATCATCCATATAGATACGGATGTGCGTTCCTTTGGGGGCGAACTCCTCGATTACTGGTCTGTAGATATCGTTCATGAAAGCTTGGAAAGTTGCTGGGAGTTACAAAGTCCAAAATACATCACCGTTGGTTCGAAAAGACCTCGACGCGTCTTAAAGGCTGCTTTATGTTCATCCCCTCCTTGATTCGAATATTATTGTAGCCTTGTCTGACGTCGAATTTTGAAAACATCACCGCTCCTCCAAGGTCTCTCATAAGATCTGTGATGAGAGGGAGGGGGTATTGGTTTCGTATTGTCCACCGATTGATTGCCCTGTATCTTGGACCGGTCGTAGTTTGCCATCTTTCTTCTTGATAAAGAAGAAAGATGATGCATAGGGGGATTGCGACGGTCTGATATATCCTTTTTGAGATGCTCATCGATGAAATTGTCCAACGCTTCATCTTCTTGTCGAGTCATTGGGTAGATTCTGCATGTTAGCACTTTGGTGCGTTTGGAAGAAGAGTGATGGCGTGGTCACAAGGTCTTCGCTCTGGTAGTCTTGACGAAGCTTCTTCGTCAAAGACTTTTTTGAACGCTTCGTACCTGGGGAGTAGGGTAGGACCTCTTCTTCTTCGTTGGTTCTGGTCTCTTTGGGATGACTATTCTTCGTCCCCTCTCTTCGGCTTCCTCTAACTGGTTGACGATCTTTCCTTCTGTTTGGTGAGTAGGTGGGCAAGCACATCTCTTCGGTCATTTGGTTGACGGTTTTGATGATGATAGGAAGATGTGCTTTGTTTATTGTCCCCGTTCTCCAGTCGAATTGAGGCTCGTATGCGGCGAGCCATGGGTATCCTAGAAGGATTTCTTCTTTTCCTATATTGGTGACTAGAATCGCATATCTTTCTCCTTTCTCCTACACGGACGCGGAGGATCACATAGTGGGTGATAAGTCCGGCTTTGTTGGTTGAGTCGTCGATATTGTATATCCTTTTCGGGTTTCTAGACGACGTGTCTTTATCCCTGTTTTTTCGAGAAATCGTGCGCTCACAAAATTGTCGGTGGCCCCGAGTCCACCAATGCTTTTACGTCGGCCGTGTTGTAACGTGTGTCGAGATGAACTGGAACTCGCATAGATCGGTAGCGGGTAATGTACACAGTGTTACAACGAAATGCCCTCACCCAGGCCGTCGGGTTTAGGCGTCTGAAAAATCCGTCCCCATCAACTTCTGTAAGATGAGGTCCTTACATCATCTCCCTCGCTTGCTACTCCCCTAAGCCAGTCTTCGGCTTTATCTTCGTCAGTTTGCGGCTTCTGTTCCGTACTTCTGATCTGCTGTGGTCGTCTTCCTTGTTTTGGTTGGCGACAGTCTCGGCTGATGTGCCCCAATTTGTTACAATTGTAACACCCACTTGACTGAAGTCGCGGTTTCCTCGGTTCTCCCTTTGTCTTTGGAGATATCCTCCTCGTGGTGGAAATGGAGGTTGTGGATTATTGAGGACGTCTTCTGCTCCTGCGAGTCTTCCTCTGACTCGGTCCACGGATGTGTCCATTGCGTCTGGGTGTGGTAGTGGAGCAAGCAATTTTGATAGTGCTCCCGCGTGATTTTTGTTAGTGTCTTGAACATGTCAAGGTTTCCGCGCACCGTCTGCATATGGATCCATTTTGTTGTCTTCTGAGAGCCGATGCTCTCCATTCTTCGTATGTTCTTGGGTCGTCATGTTGATACATGGCTTCGTATAACGTCCTTGGTAACCCTTTTATAAAGTATTTGAGGGTTTGTTCGGCGTTAATGTTGTATCCGGCGTATTGAACCAATTGTTCGAATAACGCGATGTAGTCATCGATTCTTCCTTCTTTCATTCGTATTCCAGCATCGAGTTGTGCCTGAGCACGTTCTTTGCTGAGTACGTCGGCGAATTGTCTCCTGAAGGCTTGTAGACATTGTTCCATAGCCTATTGTCGAATTGACTGACGCCTCTAGCCACTTCTCGGACTAGCCATTGACTAGCCGACATGACCCAGGCGTTAACTAGATCTCCTTGAACATATGTGAGAAACAACATAGCTTTTTGGTATTTGTTTCTCATGGCTGTGTGACTGGCGTTTACTCCGGCGTAGACTTCCCATTGAAGGATGAATCCTTCAACTTTTGCGCGATCGCCATTGAAAGGGCTTGGAGGATTCCCTATGAATTTGTCTGTGGTGTTTCCTCCTTGCGGTGGTCCTCCTTGAGGTTGTCCTCCTGCTGGGGTGGTCCTCCTGCTGGTGGTGGTCCTCCTCCTCCTCCTCCTTGTGGTGGCGGATCATCCTGTTGTCGTCTGAAGGGGTATCCCCGTATTCCTTCTCCTCTATTAATTTGTTCATATGGTTGAGGAGGCGGGTCGTTGTAGTCGAAATCGAAGCCTCCTGGTTGGTCTGGCTCATCAGGTCCCATAGCTCTTCGTGCGGCTTGTAAGTCTTCGGGGTTCATGTCCACAACATGACCCGTTCGTTCATCAATGATGAGTGGCACTGGTTCTTCAACGAGGGTTTGAGTTGCCATGCGAATGGGATCTGGAATGTGTAACGTAGCTGTTTGTTGGATGATATTTTCCACCGCTGGTTCTTCGTGAACGTAAATGTTTTCTGGTTCTTCGGCGATCGATGGTGTTGGTGCTCGTTCACTTGTGTGACTTGTCTCCGACCTTGCGGGAGTTCGGTGTTGGAGCTCAGGTGATATTGGCTCTTCGTGTGTTTCTTCTGGGGATCCATCGATTCTTCCTTGTTCTTCGACGTCGCGTGCTTCCGATAGTAAGATGTTACAGTTCAGATCGTCCCCGGCTGGCCTTGCTGCTTCAAAGTATTCGTGGGTTCTGTTCCACCTGAGTTCTACCCAACAACACCTTCCGTGATGAAAGATGATGGGGTGAAACCGTTGAGCTGTGGCTGCTTCGGCGTAGTAACCGGTGTTGAAGTGGTCTAGAGGTCCACTTCGTCTTTCGTCGGGAATTGTCCTCCAACGAACTCGATTGATAACGTATCTTGCGGGGGCGTCCCTGTCTCTTGAATTGATGATAAAGGGTTGGAAGTCCCAGCCGTCTTTTGTAGTGATTGGCGCCACGGCGTGTGAGGATAGCTTGACACTAATGTTATGGCGATGGTCTGACTTAGACCCTTCCACGCGATGGCAGGTAACGTGACTTAGCGATTTCAGTCTACACGCGAATGTGAGACTTGTCTTGTACGGACTCCTGAAAGAGCCGTCCTAAGGGAGCGATGACCAAGGTAGAAGAGAGGAACTTCGACTGGATTGTCTGAGAATACAAGAGTGTCAAGCTGTCGACCACATCAGTCGACAGCTGCCTTATAACAGACTTCGCAACTGTACGCCTTCGTCAGCGATACAGCCACAACTACTACTGCTGAATAATCGTCCACTAATACTACTACTGCTGAGTGATCGTCCACAAAGACATACGCCACAACTCGGTATCGTACAGTAAGCTGTCGTCATCGTATAGTAACACTATCAGTAATCATCATAGTAAGAATGAGTAAGACACGAGCCATCGGTCATCAATGAAAGGTAAGCGTCCTCCAAACCACGTCCCATCGCTTATGGGTTAGGTCAGCTACATGGTATGACCTGGGACGTAACACAATGGTTCTTGATCTATTCGCAAATGGATTGCCGAACAAATTGCAAGAGACCATTTATCTCCACGACAGTCCCACAGACTATGAAGATTGGAAAAGAGCAGCCATTAAACGCCAAGGTCAATATCTCCATTTAAAAAACAAAATTGATCAGTACAAAATACAACCGCGAACATCTCCACCAATTCAAACAAATTGGAGACAGTTCAGACGCCATCCAGATGCAATGGATACATCAGCTGATCGAGCCAGAGCCAGAGGACGGCTAGCACATGCAGAGGACGTATTGACACAGCCAAGACCATATCTCAATAATTCGCAACCACCTTTCAAACCTCGCGAAGGATTCCTGCGAAGGAGGCAACCCCCAGATCTTAGGGAAGTAATTTGCTACAATTGTCAAAAGAAAGGACACCTCAGTCGCAATTGTTCCCAGCTGTTACGTGCGAGCAGCACGTGAGCCTGACTTAGGCAACGTAGAGTGAACGCGGTGACTCAGCAGTAGTCTTACTCAAGTACGAAGACTGAGTGACGTCTCAACGCTCGAAGGCGGAGCTTTGATGTTTTAGACTGCTCTTGATACGCGGCCCCGAAGGACGAGAGGTGAGAGAGGAAAACCGGCTTTGGATAACAAGTTGAGAAGTGTACAAGAAATCCAAGCTATCGACTACAACAGTCGATAGCTTCCTTATAAACTATCCGCGCGATCCGCCTTCGTCAGCGAGACCGCCACTACTACTAATCTGCTGGTAATCGTCCACTAAGCCACTACTGCTAGGTAATCGTCCACTAAGCCAAACGCCACAACTACTACTACTCTTGGTAATCGTACAGCAATCTTCAGTCATCGTATCGTACTAGTATCAGTAATCCACATAGTAACCATGTAAGCCGAGCCACGACATCATGCGATCACACGCCTATACGTCCCATGACTTATGGGTTAGGTCAGATACATACCATGACCCGGGACGTTACATCACCCCCTTCACAAGGGTGAGCGCCCTCGCTCCACTACCCAATTCGGTACTGTGGTGAGTCCGACATCTGTCTCATGCTCATCTCGTATCCTTACGAGGGCGTGCGCTCTCCCTAGCCTTCTTGCGGAGTGTCGTGCGCGATCGACATGCACGAAGATGTCATCTTCGAGCCTCTTGATGGCGATCTCCAGCTCCTTGATGACTTCCTGGGACGATCGGTAGCGCCTCACTTCGGCGGCCAGGGAAATGTCTCCCAGCCTTGCGAGGGCTTCATCTACCTGCCGTCGTCCCCGGAAGTCAGCGCGAAGGTATAGTAATTCTTCGCGGGTGTACTCAGCTGGGGGCCCCATGTCTCGACACGGCTCGGCGTGTATATCTCCCCGATAGATTGGCTCGCCCCTACCCATCGTTCCGAACACCTCCGGATTATCCTGCATCCTCACCCGTACGTATCTGGCAGGGATACGTCGCCCCTCGTGCTCAACGACCATGGGTACCCAGTTCATCCCATTGTTGAGGATGAAGCCTTGGGGGGTAGGCGATAGGGCACGGATAGGGCGCCTCGGCGCATGCGCTCGGTGCGTATTGACGGGTGAAGGGTCTCGGGCTTCAGCGTATGATGGGAGTCGCCCCATGGCGGCGTATCCTTCCTCCGCAGTCGGTCCATAGACGACAGCAACTGGTGGTGCTCGTTCTTCGTCATCCATGGCTTCTTCGGTAATGTTGCTGTCTTCTTCTTCCTGGACTCGGGGGGTACGCGCATAGGTGCGCAGTGGCAGTAGTCGATGGGGTTGTCGCATCTGGTGCAGATGTGTTGGCGTTGTGGTAAGATCCTTCGGAGGATTCGTCGTCGCTATATCGGTCGACGGCGGTGGATGATGTGTGGGCGGTGGAGGGCTGTAGGACACTTGCCGCGTCAACCTCTGTATCCTCATCCGTCTCTCCTGCGGCGTCATCCTCGTTACTTGGTCCAGCCGCCAGGAGGTCATGACCTCCTTCAACAGCCCGTAGTCCCTCCTCATCCTCCTCCACTCTTCCGCTTGCGGGTGTGGGAAATCGCCTGCGAGCCTCGGCCAGGTCTCGGGTGGCTTGGTCTCGTTCAGCGACGGCTCTGACGTGCTCGAACTCTGAGCAGAACTGGTCGTCGACGTTGTTGTTGCCATCATAGGTGGCGAGGGTGTCGACGTATGGGAGCTCGTCGATGTTAATAACGGTGAGTGGGACATGAGACATAGTATGGAAGGGTCCAGGGGATGCGTTTCCTGGAGTTCCGATGAAGCCTGCTTTTATGTGAGTTTCAGCGGTTGTATTGGCTTGTTTGTACTTCCTTATCTCCTCGTCCGCATGTACATCGTCCCACGGGACCCACTGGTTATCTGAGTCCGGGTATCCCTTCCATTTGATCAGGTATTGAAGTTTGCGCCCTCGTCCTTGTCTCCTTGAGTCTAGTACTTTTTCGACCTCGTATTCTTCCACGTCCTCCACCAATTCAGGTGGTGGGCGTTGGTAGTTTGCGCCGTGAATCAGCGTTTCTTTGTAAGGCGTGAGAAGATCTATGTGAAACACATCATGGATGCTCCACTGCGTGGGAAGTTTGAGCCTGTAGTTAACGGGAGACATCACCTGGACGATCTCGAATGGTCCATGTCTTCTAGGCGCAAGCTTCGTGGTTGGCTGATTGGTTCGTAGGTGGCGTCCTTCTAGCCATACCCTGTCTCCTATCTGATATTTGGGGGTGTCACGATGCTTGACCCATGACTGTTGCGCTCGGCGCATTTGCTCTTGTGCCTGGTTTCTTATCTCCTTCAATTGTTCTAGTCGTTTCTCGACCCTTGGTATTGGTGATTTCTCATCTGTCCAGTTAGTAATAGGATGATAGCCCATTAGTAACCTGAACGGTGTTTCGCGCGTGGACTCATTGGCCCAATTGTTGTGTGCGAATTCCGCTAGCGCCAGATAGTCCGCCCAATTGTTCTGTCTCTCGTTAGCCCAGAATCGGAGGTATTGTTCCAGCCATTGGTTGGTTCGCTCCGATTGTCCGTCCGTTCGTGGGTGGTAGGCGGTTGAAATATTCTGCTGTATCCCCAGGATTCGACATAGTTCTCTTGTGAATTTAGACGCGAACCGGGGATCTCGGTCGCTGATCAGTTTCGTTGGTAGGCCAAATCGTGCGACCACATGTTTGGCGTATAGCGCGGCTGTTTCTTCGCCCGATATCTCTTCCTTGCATGGTATGAATATAGACGCTTTTGAACAGTCGTGGTCGGTGACTGTTAATATGGAATCGTAGTCCCTAGACTTCGGGAGTTTGGTGATGAAGTCGAGCGCTACTACCTCGAACGGTGTTGCCTCTGGTTTTGGGAATATTGGTCGCAACGGCGCCTTTGTTCTTTGTGTATTGACCTTGCATCGCTGGCACTCCGCACATCCTCGTACATATTCAGCGATGTCTTGTCTCATTGTGGGCCACCAGTAGTGACGTTCCACCATTTGAGTTGTTCGGTTGATTCCTGGATGTCCATGAGCAGGGGGGTCGTGATGTGTGGAAATTACTTCTCTAATTTCCTCTGATGTCCCTGTGACGACCAGTCTCTGTCCTTGGTACCACCATAGTCCGTCTGCCTTGGTTAGTTTGTGGGGGTCAACCCACTTGCGTATTCTTTGCTCGTCTTGTTTTGGTCGCGTATTGATTGTTCGTACAAACCGTTTGTCCGGTAGGACTGTGACATTTTCGTTGTCCTTTTCTCCTTGATCATAGTCAGTTCGTCGTGATAGTGCATCGGCTCTTCCGTTTGCTGTTCCTTTGACGTGATGTATCTCGAAGTTGTACTCTGCCAACTCTAGTACTTCTCGAGCGATTCGTCGGCTGATTTTCTGAGGATCTCGCCAGTAACGCAAGTTGAGATGGTCCGAGAAAATGCGTACTTTATGCATAGATCCAGCCAGTAAGTGTCTCCAATTCCTCAATGCTTTTACGATGGCTAGCAACTCCAGGTTGTATATGTCGTAGTTTCGTTCGGCAGCATTGAGTGTTGCCGAGTAGTACCCCACAGGGTGTCGTTTTCCATCCGATTTCTTTTGTAGTAGCACCGCTCCTACAGCGAACCCTGATGCATCCACTTCTAGATCGAATTGTTGTTCTCGATCCGCATGTGCCAGTATGGGTTCTGTTGTAACTCGTCGTTTGAGCGTATCGAACGCTGTTTGATGTTTTGCTGTCCATTGCCATGGTTCATCTTTGCGCGTTAGTTCATTTAGCGGTTTGGCAATGTTTGCGAATCCCTTGATAAACTGCCTGTAAAAGTTGCAGAACCCCAAGAAGGAACGTACGTCCTTTACTGATGTGGGAGATGTCCAGTCGCGAACACCTGAAATTTTGATCGGGTCCATGCGTGTTACCCCCTCTTCAAGGATTACCCCCAGGTAATCAATGCTAGGCGCGTTGAATACGCATTTTTCTGGTTTGAAGAAGAGGTCGTGTTTTTGAGCGACTTCCAGGACATCGCACACCGCTTTTTGATGTTGTTCGAGTGCGTTCTTTTGTCGTTTTGTGGCTATGGCAATATCGTCCATGTAGACCCGAATGGTCGTTCCATTGGGTTCGTGTTTTGCTATCGTTGGTTGATATATCTCGTTCATGAAACTTTGGAACGTTGCTGGTGAGTTGCACAGTCCAAAGTACATGACAGTTGGTTCGAAAAGTCCACGTCTTGTTTTGAACGCGGCTTTGTGTTCATCCCCTTCCTTGATTCTGATGTTGTTATATCCTTGGCGAACGTCGAGTTTGCTAAATATTTGTGCTCCGCCAAGGTCTCTGATGAGATCGTCAATGAGTGGGAGTGGGTACTGATTTCGTATTGTCCATTCGTTGATTCGCCGATAGTCCTGTACAGGTCGTAGCTTTCCGTCCTTCTTTTTGATGAAGAAGAATGATGATGCGTACGGGGATTTCGAGGGACGAATGTATCCCTTTTCCACTTGTTCATCTATGAAGCTGTCCAGTGCTTCGTCTTCTGTTCTTGTCATTGGATAGACCTTGCAGTCTATTACGTCGGGCACTCCTTTCTTGAATTCGATTGCGTGGTCGCAGCTCCTCTTTGGAGGAAACCGCTTCGATTCTTCTTCGCTGAATACCTTTGCAAATTTCTGGTATTCAGCCGGTATTTTGACCTCTGTGGTGTATTGCTTGGCATCTACCGCGAGTTCTACCGCTGATCTTCGTCCATATACTTGCTCTTCTAGGGTCGTTACGATTTGTTCTTTTGCTTCTGTTGTGAACACCCGTGATACCCTTGCGTCGTCTTCTTCTTCTGTCAATAGCCTTGCCAATACTGCTTTTCTGTCATTTGGGTTAATTGTTCGCAACACTATAGGGAGTTGTTTCTCATCTATAGTGGCGTGGCGCCAACTGAACCTTGGTTCATATGTTGCGAGCCATGGATATCCCAGCAGTATGTCTTCCTTTCCTATGTCGGTGATAAGGAAGCGCATTTCCTTTTTTGTTCCTCCAGTTTCCACGTTAAGCGTCAGATAGTGTGTGATCTGTCCTGCTTTATTAGTGGTATCATCTATGTTGTAGATGTTTTTGGGCTTATCTAATGCCCGTTGTCCTAGTCCCATCCTTTTGACAAATTGCGGATGAATGAAGTTGTCAGTGGCTCCTGAGTCCACCAACGCTTTGATGTCGGCCATATTGTAACTTGCGCGAATAGACACTGGTACTCTCATTGAACGGTAGCGCATAATGTACACAGAGTTACAATTTATTGCCCTCACCCAGGCCGCCGGGTTTAGGCGTTTCCAAAATCCTGTCCCATCAATTGTTGGAGGACCAGGTCTTTGACTTCTTCGTCATCTCCCGCTACTCCTCGTAGCCATTCCGCTGCTTTTTCTTCTTTGGTTTGCGGGGCTTCTGTAGCAGCTTCTGTGGTGCGTACTTGTGTATCGCAGCGTCTGCGAGGCTGTCTACAGTCGCGGCTAATATGACCCATTTTCTGGCAGTTGTAACACTGCGTTTGACTATGGTCTCGTTTGAATTGTCGCTGGATAAATCCCCCTCTTGGTGGGAATGGTGGCCTGGTGTTTCTGGGGTGATTCGCTATGACTTCCTCGGCTCCTGCCAGTCGTCCTCGTACTCGATCTGCCGATGTGTCCATTCGGTCATCATTCTGTAGTGGTGCGAGCAACTTAGCTAGTGCTCCTCCTGTGGTGCGTCCTGGTTTGAACGCGTCAAGGTTTCCCCTGACTGTTTGCATGTGAATCCATTTTTGTTGCCTTTTCAGGGCGGATTCCCTCCATTCCTCGTAGTTTCGTGGGTCGTCGTGTTGGTACATTGTTTCGTACAACGCTCTTGGTAGTCCTTTCGTAAAATACTTGAGTGTTTGTTCGGCGTTGATGTTGTACCCTGCATGTCGAACTAGTTGTTCGAACTGTGCAATGTAGTCGTCGATCTTCCCATCCTTCATGTGTATACCAGCGTCGAGCTGGGCTTGGGCTCGTTCTTTGCTGAGAACGTCTCCGAACTGCCTTTGGAAGGCATGGAGTAAGTTCTCCCACAGCCTGTTGTCAAATTGGTTGGTTCCCGTGGCTACTTCATTCACCAACCATCGGCTTGCGGACATAACCCATTGGTTAACCGCGTTTCCCTGGATGTATGTTAGGAACAACATAGCTTTTTGGTACTTGTTCCTCATGGCCGAGTGGTTGGCGTTGACTCCTGCGTAGACCTCCCATTGAAGGATAAAGGCCTCTGCTTGTGATCTTGTTCCTGTGAATGTTGGTGGCGGATTGCCAATAAATTTGTCGTTGCCGTTCTGGTTGGCTATCGCTGGTCCTGCTGGAGGTGGTCCCATTGGAGGTGGTCCACCTCCTCCGCCTCCGCCTCCGCCTCCGCCTCCGCCTCCGCCTCCGCCTCCGCCTCCGCCTCCGCCTCCGCCTCCGCCTCCGCCTCCGCCTCCGCCTCCGCCTCCGCCGTTGGGCGGTCCTCCTCCTCCTGGTGGTCCTCTTGCTGGTGGAAATGGCCTGTTTTCAGGCGAGGGTACTCGGTTTCGATTGAGCCTGAACTCATAGAACATATCGTGTTCAGGGATACTTGGCGCGTCGGGAATATCTGGTCCCATTGCTCGGTGAGCGGCTGCCATATCTTCCGGTTGTAGTTGTTGTACGTGTCCTGTTTGCTCGTTGATAACGAGTCGTGGTGGTGATACCGCTGTTTGGGTAGTCATGTAGCTAAAAGGTATTCCTCGAATTGGTTCGGGGATGTGTAACTCAGCTGTTCGTGCGACGAGTGCGTCTATTTCTGGTGACTGCACTGCGATTTCTTCGGGCTCTGCTTCGCTTTGTGGGGTTGGTGAGCGTTCGCTGGTATGACTTGATGGAACCGGGGTGGTTGTTCGTATTTGTAACTCAGGCCTTGGTGGTTCCGTATCGAGGTTTATTTCCTGGCCGTCTAAGGTTCCTTGCTGGTTGATTGGCCTCGCGTCTACCAATGGGATATTGATATTGAGGTCGTCGGCGGCTGGTCGTGTCGCTTCGAAGTAACTGTTGGTGTTGCTCCACCTGAGTTCGACCCAGCAGCAGCGTTCCCTATTGAACACTACTGGGTGGAAGCGCTGTGATGTAGCTGCTTCTGCATAATATCCGGTGTTGTTTTCTTCGCTCCTTCTGGTATCTGGTACGTGTCGCCACCTTACTCGTCCCACAAGGTATCGAGTAGGTGCGTCTCGCTCTCTTGAGTCGATGCGATAGGGCACAAAGTCCCAGCCGTCTTTGGTATTGAGAGTTGCCACGGCGTTCGGTTTAGAGGAGCTTGGATTTAATGTTACGTGCGAGCAGCACGTGAGCCTGACTTAGGCAACGTAGAGTGAACGCGGTGACTCAGCAGTAGTCTTACTCAAGTACGAAGACTGAGTGACGTCTCAACGCTCGAAGGCGGAGCTTTGATGTTTTAGACTGCTCTTGATACGCGGCCCCGAAGGACGAGAGGTGAGAGAGGAAAACCGGCTTTGGATAACAAGTTGAGAAGTGTACAAGAAATCCAAGCTATCGACTACAACAGTCGATAGCTTCCTTATAAACTATCCGCGCGATCCGCCTTCGTCAGCTAGACCGCCACTACTACTAATCTGCTGGTAATCGTCCACTAAGCCACTACTGCTAGGTAATCGTCCACTAAGCCAAACGCCACAACTACTACTACTCTTGGTAATCGTACAGCAATCTTCAGTCATCGTATCGTACTAGTATCAGTAATCCACATAGTAACCATGTAAGCCGAGCCACGACATCATGCGATCACACGCCTATACGTCCCATGACTTATGGGTTAGGTCAGATACATACCATGACCCGGGACGTTACACCAGCCGCGTCAACCACGAAACCCACCAAGACCCTTTAGCAACTCTAGGGGTATGGAAGTAGTGGATGATCGCTCCGAGACGGGAGAAGATCTCCATATCGCTCAAATGGTAGCCGATAATCGTACTACAGAAGAAAGGAAGAACGACTGGTTGCGAACTGCGGCCAACGAGACCGAGGAATTTAAGGCCATGGCAATGCAGGAGTTAATGGGGAACAAGGATTTTGGGGACGCCTAAACCCGACGGCCTGGGTGAGGGCTCTACGTTGTAATGCTGTATACATAACTTGCTTCCGTTCTATGCGAATTCCAGTATTGATCCGAACCAGCAGCAACAAGGCCGACATAAAAACATTAGTAGATTCTGGAGCAACAGACAATTTCATAAATCCACGATTTGTGAAACGAATGGGGTTGGGCGCAACCTTATTGCCAAATCCAAAACAGTTATTTAATATCGATGATACGCTAAACAAAAAGGGATCAGTTACTCATTCTGTCGATTTACAAATATTGACAAAAGGAATTGTCAGGAAAATGAGATTCCTCCTAGCGGATATCGGAAAAGAGGACCTCCTCCTTGGATATCCATGGCTCAGCACCTTCGAACCAAAATTCAGTTGGAAACATGGCACAATTGATGAAAATGTGTTACCAATTGTAATCAAATCATGTCATCCCAGGGTCAACGTCAACATAGTAGCTCGCCTACTTTCGGACGTCGCAAAAGACAACATTGTCGCCAAATTAGGGGAGCACAGCTCTATCAAAGGAGCCGCCACTGATCTCGCCATAGCCGCAGGACCCAAGGAAGAGATCCAAATACCGGACGAGTATGATGATTTCAAAAAAGTCTTTAGCGAAGAAGAATCCCACCGATTTCCCCCTTCACGGGAATGGGATCATGCTATCGAACTTAAAAGCAATGCACCAGATCACATCAACTGTTCGATATATGAACTCTCTCAATTGGAAGACAAACCATTACGTGATTTTATCACGGAACAACTCAACAAAGGGTACATCCGACCCTCTAAATCACAGTACGCCTCTCCATTCTTCTTTGTCAAAAAGAAGGACGGAAAGCTACGCCCAGTACAGGATTATCGGCGAATTAACGAATTCACGATCCGCAACAATTACCCATTGCCGTTGATTCAAACCCTCATCAAAGACCTTAGTGGTGCACACATATACACCAAACTCGACGTACGATGGGGATACAACAATATCCGTATCAAAGCAGGCGACGAACACAAAGCGGCGTTTAAAACGCCATATGGACTTTTCGAACCCACGGTGATGTTCTTCGGACTAACCAACTCCCCCGCTACATTCCAAACCATGATGAATCACATATATCGAGACACGATTGCAAAACATGACGAAAAGGGACCACCATTCGGGTTTATATGGACGATATCGGTATTGCTACCCGAACAAATATTGCTGACCATGTCAATGCAGTTCGGGATGTGCTGAAAATAGCTGCGAAGTACGACCTATTTTTCAAACCGGAGAAGTGCACCTTCCATTCGCCGTCCCTTGATTACCTGGGGGTAATCCTTGAAAAAGGGGTAACACGCATGGACCCTGTAAAGATCGCGGGCATTAAAAATTGGCCAACGCCAACCAAAGTGAAGGACGTACGATCTTTTTTGGGTTTTTGCAATTTTTACCGTCTATTCATAAGAGGATTTGCGTCAATTGCCAAACCACTAAACAATCTCACAAAGAAAACAACGGAATGGCAATGGGGTTCAACGGAACAACAAGCATTTGACATACTGAAAAGACGGGTTACAAGCGAACCTGTGTTGGCACATCCGGTGTTGAAAGATCAATTCGAATTGGAAGTAGATGCGTCAGGTTTCGCGGTGGGAGCGGTGTTACTCCAAAAGAAAACTGATGGCAAAAGACATCCTATAGGCTATTACTCCGCAACCCTCAACACAGCGGAACGAAATTATGACATTTACGACCTTGAACTATTGGCAATAGTCAAGGCGTTACGACACTGGAGACCTCTACTAGCGGGATCACCCCATAAAATCAAAGTATTCTCAGATCACATGAATTTGCGATATTGGAGAGAACCACAAAAGATCAGTCGACGGGTTGCGAGGGAAGTACTCGAATTGTCGGAATATGATCTCGAGATTCACCACATAAAGGGGACTGCAAACGGACGAGCAGACGCATTGTCAAGACGACCCGACTACGATCACGGGGAAAAAGACAATGAAAATGTCACGGTGTTACCTGACAAAGTATTCATACGAACCAACAACGCCCACCGTACAGGAATGCCTAATCAGTCATTTGCAACGATCACGGTAGAAGAAATGAAGTCGACCCATCACGAAGAGGAACAAGATGAAAACATTATCAAACCTTGGGTAGATCCACACAAATTGAAAAAGATCAACGGGGTATGGTACAAAGAAGGAAGAAGAGTAATTACCAAGGGAAGTAATGAGCGAAAATCAATTATCACCGCTCATCACGACACCCCAGTACATGGTCATCCAGGAATAAGCAAAACTGGCAAAATAGTAGAACGATACTATTGGTGGCCAACAATCCGACAAGACGTATTGGCATACGTTAGAGGCTGTGCGGAATGCCAACGACACAAAATCAATAATCGCCCTATTAGGGCTTCACTACAACCCATATACCCCAAACCGGAAGCTATGCCCTTCGAGACTATCGCTCTCGATTTCATCACTAAACTACCTGTCGCACAGGGTTACGATTCGATCCTGACCGTCACGATCATGATTGCACCAAAGCATCTGTGTTCATTCCTTGCAATGAAGAGATCAACGCAGAAGAAACAGCAGCGTTGTACATCAAACATGTGTTCATGCGGTATGGATTACCAAACAAAATCATCAGCGATAGAGATCCCAGATTTGTGTCCAAGTTCACAAGAGAACTATGCAAACAATTGGGAATAAAACAGAACATCTCCACCGCATATCACCCTCGCACAGACGGACAATCAGAACGAACGAACCAATGGCTCGAACAATACCTCCGCTTTTGGGTAAATGAACGACAAGACAATTGGAATCTTTATCTTCCAATAGCAGAGTTCACGCATAACAATTGGCCTAACGAAGCCACAGGGCAGTCTCCATTCTTCCTATTGATGGGGCATAATCCTCGTGCTGATTGGAATTCAACGCCCAGTCCTATGCCGCAAGTGGCGTTGCGCCTTGATCAGTTCAAACAGGCACGGGAACACGCTCAAAAGCAAATTATCAAAGCCCAGAAGTCATGGGTATCACATAAAGATACGCCCAAATTCCAAATCGGGGATCGTGTATGGCTAGAAGGACGTCACCTGAGGACGCATCAGCCAAGCGCCAAGCTTGCGCCCAAACGACATGGACCGTTCCAGATCATCCAGGTGATGTCTCCTGTCAATTATCGATTGGAATTACCCACCAAGTGGAGCATTCATGATGTGTTTCACATCGATCTTCTCACCCCCTATCGAGAAACTTCCTTTCATGGACCAAATTTCCCAAGACCTCCCCCTGAATTAATCGATGGCGAAGAAGAATACGAAATTGAGAAGATTCTAGACCAACGGCAATTCGGCAGAACAAGGCGCAAACAATTCCTTATCAAATGGAAGGGGTACCCAGACTCGGAGTCGCAGTGGGTCAACGCCACTGACGTACATGCCCCTGACGCCTTAGCTGAGTTTAAACGGACATTGAATTCTACTCCCTCACGTATAAAGACAGGCCATTCACTGGATGAAGCACATCAGTTCTTCCTTCGTCGAACAATGACCACTTCTCCCACTGCTGCCTCTACCACTTCACAAACGTCTTACCATCTTCCCACTATTACGCAACCCACTTATGCCGAAATCGCTGCTGCCTTTCGATGCATCGAACCCGGGGATGTTATCCCTGAAACCCCTGATGTATGCGGACACGATACTGGAGGATTGGAGGAAGACCAATCGGAGGTGGAGGAGGGAGCTCCTACTCGAGTCGAGAATCTCATTATTCCACAAACGCTTATCAAAGTTCCAAGCGGCTCCGACCTCAGTGACGTGGTCAGAGTTTGTGGAAGTTGTAAGCAAACCGCCCTGTCATGTCCAGGCCATTCTGACGCCGACGACTCCCACATCCACTACGATTGCGGACAACTCATCTATAACTGCACATGTAACAACGACCCCGTCAAAATCCCTCCACCGCCAACGCCTCGATATATTAACGTCGACCCCCCTACCAACGTCATCATGGACCCCGCGACGTCCTGGGGAGTCCACATCCGTGCCACCATCCGAGCTCAAGATCCCGACTCGGACAAAGAAAACCAAGATCCCCGCCAAGTATCGGAATCCCAGGATGAAGGGATATCACTTGTGCTGAGGAGGACGAGGCGAGGAAGAAGATCTGGTGTGGGAGCGTCAAAAGAAAGCCCTTGCTTCCCTGACTACCGAGGAGGCGGGGTTCCAGCTGACCAACAGCGTGCCCGAGACAAAGCTGACACCCCCGACGGCTTCGAACTAAACATTCCGCCCAGGTTCATCAACTTCCGTATGACCGAGAATGGTCACATCACTGTCGCCAAGTACATTCACGTGATGCCTGGCAACAACCCTATTGTCTACGGTTGTATGAAGAAGGGAGGGGAGATCCAACAAGGTGAAGTCCACGCAGTTCCTGACTTCGATAACGTGGATAACGACCGCCATTACACGCATGACCAATTGCGGTACTTGCGACAGGATTTCGGTGATCGCCAAGGGGTCGATATGGCCATGGGGCAGATCCCTGATCGGTCGTTATGGGCGGAGGTCCTTCGATACCGGGCTGTTACCAGTCGGTACTCCGAAATCGCGGAACGTATCACTGCTCTAGAAAATGAGCAGTATGTGGTTGGTAATGAAGTCAGGAAGTGTACGCGTCGGCTGGAAGAGGCTAATGGACTACAGCGGATTATGGATCAGGAGGTTTCGATTTGTCGAGGTGCGACTATTATTCCCTGGGTGTTTGAACGAGGACGTTCTACCTGAAAAAGGGGTAATGTCACGGTTTGACATGTTGCGGACTGACAGTCATCATCATTACGAGTTCTCGGAGTACGGAACGCTTACTATTCGGTTATGACTACGATAGTAAGCCCTTATTAGTCATGGACACTTACGCGTCTTCGGCATTTGTTATCGCCGGTGTTTCAGGTATTATTAGAACGGACCATGACTCATTCCTAGGATAGTTGTACTAGGGTTTGGATTCTTAGCTGCGCTTTAAAGCCAGCGAGTAACTGTATATAAGTCGTGTAGTAAAGACCAAGGCTCTCTAGCTTGGTCTTCTTGAATCATCACTATCATCCTCTTCTTCGTCCATTCGTGTTATTCCAATCAGTCGATTGAAGCTTATCCTTCAGGGTACCCTAGTGTCTACCAAGCGACCTAGTGGCTGTGCAACTTAGCTAAGTTGCCCGTGTCAGTCAAGATTCATCCGTATACTCGAGTATCACGTCACAGATCGGTTCAAGTCGAACAAGCGTTAGGTGATAACGCTACACATGAACCCAGCAGATTTACAAGCCGCACGAAGGGCAATGGGACCCGACCAACCAGACCAACCAGGGGGATTCGATTTTGACTACAACGAACCACCCCCTCAAGCATTTGAACACATTAACCGAGGCGACGGAATACGAGGATATCCATTTAGACGCCAACCTGATCAAGGAGGTCCACCACCACCACAAGGAGGAGGAGGAGGACCACCGCAAGGAGGAGGAGGAGGACCACCGCAGGGAGGAGGAGGACCACTACCCGCAGGAGCACAACAACAAGGAGGCCAAGCCTTGGACAAATTTAAAGGAAATCCTCCAAGTTCCTTCAGTGGAGATCACTCAAAGGTGGAAGGATTTATCCTTCAGTGGGAAGTATATGCTGGGGTCAACGCCAGTCACTCAGCAATGAGAAACAAATATCAAAAAGCTATGTTGTTTCTCACGTATGTTCAAGGAGACCTGGTTAACGCCTGGGTCATGTCTGCCAGTCAGTGGCTTGTCAGAGAAGTAACAAGGGGTGTCAGCCAATTCGACAACAGGCTGTGGAATAACATTCTACAAGCCTTCCGAAGGCAATTCACCGACGTGCTCAGCAAGGAGCGAGCTCAAGCTCAACTTGACGGAGGAATACGAATGAAAGACGGGAAGATTGACGATTACATCACGTTATTCGAACAGCTGGTTCAATACGCAGGATACGACATTAACGCCGAACAAACCCTCAAATATTTCATAAAAGGGTTGCCCAGGACGCTATACGAAGCCATGTACCAACATGACGACCCACGAACGTATGAAGAATGGAGAGCATCGGCTCTCAGAAGGCAACAAAGTGGATTCATATGCAGACGGTACACGGTAACCTTGATATGTTCAAGGGCTCTAACAGAAATCACGTGGGGGGCACTATCAAAACTCCTCGCCCCACTGCCGTATCCCGATGTAATGGACACATTGGCCGACAGAGTCAGAGGAAGACTTGCTGGGGCCAAAGACGTTATAAACAATCCATGACCCCCATTCCCACCAAGAGGAGGTTACCTCCAACGCCAACGAGAAAACAGGGGTAACCGAGACTTTAGTCAAGTACGCTGCTACAACTGCGGAAAGATGGGGCACATCAGCCAAGACTGTCGCCAACCAAGACAAAAACAAATGCCAAAGATACGAAGTACGGAGGAAAGGACCAAATCGGATGAAGACAAAGCAGAAGACTGGCTCAGAGGAGTGGCCAGTGAAGGGGAAGATGTGAAGGATCTTATCCTTCAGAAGCTAATGGGGACGGATTTTTCCGATGCCTGAACCCGACAGCCTGGGTGAGGGCTTTTCGTTGTAACTCTGTATACATCACACGCTATCGATCTATGCGAATTCCAGTTCATCTCGATACACGTTACAACACGGCTGACATAAAAGCATTAGTAGACTCGGGGGCCACAGACAATTTTGTGAGCGCATGATTTCTCAACAAGATGGGGATAAAGATGCGCTGTCTAGAAACCCCAAAGAAAATATACAATATCAACGACTCCACGAACAAAGCAGGATATATAATCAGCTACGTCATCCTCCGAATCAATGTAGGAGGAACCGAAAAAGAAATGAGGTTTCTAGTCACCGACATAGGACGAGAAGATATCCTTTTCGGATACCCTTGGCTCGCGGCCTATGAACCACGAATCGAATGGAGGATGGCGACGTTGCATAAAGAGCACCTCCCAATCATCATCAAAACAGTCAATGTTGCAAATCGGTGCGATGTACTCGTGCACCTACTTACACAAAGAAAAAACAACATTGCCGCTCAACTGGAAGGGGAAGACGCAAGGGGATGAAGATTAGACATCTCAGTTACGCAGGAAGAAACAAACCCAAAAGAAATGACGCCAATTTTACCCCCACAATACAAGGCGTTCAAAAAGGTCTTTGACGAAGAAGCATCAACCAGACTGCCAGATCGAAGGCCTTGTGATCACGCTATAATGCTTCTCCCTAACGCTCCAAAGGCTCTGACATGTCGAATTTATCCCATGACTCGTAAGGAAGACAACGCACTTGACGAGTTTATCGACGAACACCTCAAAAAGGGGTATATCAGACCATCCCAATCCCCCTACGCCTCGTCCTTCTTCTTCATTAAGAAGAAGGATGGAAAATTATGACCAGTCCAAGACTATCGGGCGATTAATCGGTGGACAATACGAAATCAATACCCCCTCCCGCTAATCACAGATCTAATGAGAGATCTCGGAGGAGCGGTGATGTTCTCCAAATTCGACGTCAGACAAGGGTATAATAACATTCGCATCAAGGAAGGCAATGAACATAAGGCCATGTTCAAAACGCGTCGCGGGCTCTTCGAACCAACGGTAATGTACTTTGGACTTTGCAACTCGCCCGCGACCTTCCAAGCCTTCATGAACAACATCTACCGACCAGTGATCGCAGAATTCGCAACAAAGGGCACGAACATCCGCATATACATGGACGACATTGCTATCGCCACTAACGACTGTGGTTCTCTACGGACAACAGACGACGCCCACACAGCCGCGGTCACAGCAGTTCTACAGGTCGCTGCGGATCACGACCTTTACTTCAAACTGGCGAAATGCGCCTTTCACGTCCCCTCTATCGATTACCTGGGGGTAATCCTTGAAAAGGGGATGACGCGAATGGATCCAGCAAAGGTGAAAGGCGTCCGTGACTGGCCTGTCCCGATGAAAGTTAGGGATGTACGCAGTTTTTTGGGCTTTTGCAACTTTTATTGTCCCTTCATCTTAGGCTTCGCCAACATCACACGACCACTAAACATGCTGACAAGGAAGGACGTGGAATGGCATTGGGATTCAGACCAACAACACGCATTCCAAGCACTTAAAAATCGAATTACAAACAACCCAATCCTCGCTCATCCAAACCCTGAAGCCCAATATGACCTAGAAGTAGACGCTTCGGGTTTTGCAGTCGGGGCAGTACTAACACAAAGGGGAACCGATGGCAAGAAACATCCCGTAGCATTCTACTCAGCCACGCTAAACAAAGCAGAACGCAATTACGACATATACAACCTCGAATTGCTCGCCATCGTAAAAGTGTTACGAAATTGGAGATACCTACTGGTGGGATCGCCACACAAGGTCAGAGTGTTTTCAGATCACATGAATCTTCAATACTGGCAAGACCCACAGAAGATTAGCCAAAGAGTAGCCAGAGAAGTATTGGAACTAGAAGAATACGACATCGAGATTCATCATGTCAAGGGTCGGGCCAACGGACGAGCGGATGCGCTATCGCGAAGGCCAGATTACAACATGGGAGACAAAGACAATAACCAAGTCACCATCTTACCGAACAACATATTCGTATGAGCAATTACAGAAACCGTGTCACCCACGATCAAACAGAATGAGAAACAAATCAACTTGTGGGTTAGTCCCCACGAACTCAAAAAGATCAACAGTGTATGGTTCAAGAACAGAAAATTTGTTGTCACAAGCCGAAAACGTGATGACTTAAAGGAGGTCATCAAACAACACCATGATGCACTGACAGCCGGCCACCCAGGGATAAACAAAACACTTGAATTGCTGGCTCGATACTACTGGTGGCCTCAAATGAAGAAGGATGTCATGGACTACGTACAAGGATGTGCCAAATGTCAAAGGCACAAAGTCAACACTCGACCAACGAAAGCACCACTCACGCCCATATACCCGCGACCGGAAGCCTCTCCATTTGAAGTCATAGCAGTGGATTTCATAACTAAGTTACCTCCCTCTGATGGATATGATTTGATACTCATGATTACAGACCATGACTGTTCGAAAGCATCGATATTTATCCCTTGTCAAGAGTCAATGACGGGCGAAGAAACAGCAATACTCTATGCTCAAAAGGTACTCCCACGATTCAGGTTACCTAGCAAAGTCATGAGCGATCGAGACCCTCGATTCGCAGCAAAATTCATGAGGGAGTTATGCCGAGTTCTTCAAATCCAACAGAATATATCGACTGCGTACCAGCCAAGGACGGACAGACAGTCAGAACGATCCAATCAGTGGTTGGAGCAGTATCTGCGACTTTGGACAAATGAGAAACAAGATAACTGGGCAAAACAATTACCGCTGGCAGAGTTCGCACACAACAATACGATAAGCAGTACCACCAAACAGACCCCATTCTTCGTACTAATGGGCTATCATCCAAGAGATAAATGGGCGCCAGGAACAACCAGCTTGCCCAGTGTATCAAGCAGACTAGAACAAGTGAAAGAAGCAAGACGGAGCGCGCAGGAAAACATGATAAAGGCCCAACAGTCATGGGTCAAACACCGAGATACGCCCAGGTACGCCATTGGAAATCACGTATGGCTAGATGGGCGCAATCTACGAACCAATCAACCCGCTGCCAAACTTGCGCCCAGAAGACAGGGGCCATTTGAGATAATACAGGTGATGTCCCCTGTGAATTATCGGCTCAAGTTACCCCCACAATGGAAGATACATGACGTGTTTCATACAGATCTACTCACGCCTTACAAAGAAACACGAATGCATGGTGCAAACTATTTGCACCCACCACCCGAATTAGTCGAAGGTGTGGAAGAATACAAGGTCGAAAAGGTGTTAGACTCCAGAAGATCTGGACGAGGGCGTAAACTCCAATACCTCATCAAATGGAAGGGATACGCAGATTCAGAGAATCAGTGGGTTCAATGGGACGACGTCCATGCAGACACAGAGATAAGGAAGTTCCAACGGCTAAATCCGGGAGCC
Organism: Lactarius quietus; assembly: GCA_015025155.1. NCBI lineage: Eukaryota > Fungi > Basidiomycota > Agaricomycetes > Russulales > Russulaceae > Lactarius > Lactarius quietus. Next base: position 2,219 of record WITN01000081.1, on the reverse strand, counting down.
GAGACTCACATAAAAGCAGCCTCGACAGACCTGTTGTTACGATCGTGGTCTGACTTAGACCCTACACGCGATGGCAAGTAACGTGACTTAGCAGGATGCGTCAACACGCGAAGGTGTGACAATTCCAAGGACACCTGAAAGTGCCTTCCTAAGGGAGCGAACGGACTTCTGTGCAGAAGGAAGCCGAGTAGATTTGAGAAGAGTACAAGAGAGTCAAGCTGTCGACTACATCAGTCGACAGCCACCTTATATCCTAACTGGACTGTACGCCTTCGTCAGCGATACAGCCACTACTACTAACACTTGGTAACGTCCACTAATACTAACGCCACAACTACTACTACTATCAGTCATCATCGGTAATCGTACAGTAAGAGTATCAGTAATCCACAACATGTTCATGAGCAAGATTCGGGAGCGACTCGTCATCCCACTTACGAAGGTCAACGACAGTGAATCACGTCCCCTGACTTATGGGTTAGGTCAGATACATACCATGACCTGGGACGTAACATCACCCCCTTTACAAGGGTGAGCGCCCACGCTCCACAACCCAACTAGTCACCGTAGTGAGCCCCACATCCGTCTCGTGTTCGTCGCGTACCCGCCTGAGAGCGTGCGTGCGCCCAAGTCGTCGTGACGAGTGCATGGCTCTGTCGATGTGGACGAAGATGTCGTCCTCCAGCTTCTTGATGGCCTGCTCGAGCTCGGCGATGACCTCCATGGACGCGTGGTAGCGCCTTACCTCGGCTTGGAGGGATATGTCTCCCAGCCGGGTGAGGGCTTCGTCTACCTGTCGCCGTCCACGGAAGTCAGTGCGGAAATAACCGAGTTCCTCGCGAGTATACTCAGCTGCAGGGCCCATGTCTCGACATGGTTCGGCGTGGATGTCGGCTCGGTAGACGGGAGAGTACTTTCCCATCGTTCCGAATACCTCGGGGTTGTCTAGCATACGGACTCGCACTGTCACGTTGACATCGTTTTGTTACTGACTCAGAGGGATGACGAGAGTTATGGAGTTTCGGACTGCTTACTAGTTGGTTATGACTACGACAGTAAGCATATATTAGTCATGGACACTTACGCGTCGCCGGTGTTTCGTATTGCCGGTGTTTCAAGTATTATTAGAACGGACACTTACTCATTACTAGGATAGCTGTACTAGGGTTCGGATTCCAGCTGCGCTTTAAAGCCAGCGAGTAGCTGTATATAAGCTGTAGTATTAAGACCAAGGCTCTCTAGCTTGGTCTTTTCGAATCATCACCTTTTCTCGCATACTAGTGCCTCGGGTACTAAGTGATCACTTCTCGCTATTCATCCTTGTGGACATTGTCCCTTGTGATTTCTCTGACATACCCAATATCGTGGATTTGGTGTATCAACAAACCGTTACGTGTCTTCATCTTGTCACGCCTTCACCAATTAGCCTAAGTCAGGCCAGCGTTCGGTGATAACGCTACATTAAGACCAAGCTATTCATCGTGGCGTCGCAAGATACAACCGCAAGTCGTTGGACGACATTTGGAGAACCAGTTCTTTGGTTCGCACAAAGAGGAACGAGAACTGTTCCACAACGTTTTACCAAAAGTGCAGCGTGGACAACCGTTGACGATATCGAAGGATATTACGCCAGAGACGGAGAAGACGCATTCCTTCACCCAGTTGAGTTTGATAACGATCATTTGTGCTGGGTAGAATTACAGTGGTTTGAAAGGGCTCGAGAGTGGGAAGGAATTCGAATTGCTCCCACCTCCTACGGATTAGACATCCTCATAAACGAACTCACTCGACCAGAAGCACAATCACTAGGAGCAATATTACCTCCGTCCCCTACCACCATACCATCCGAAGCAGAATCGGTTCAACAGGAAGAACCAGAACCCATTACAATTCAAGAACCAGTACCTATCATCGATCAACTGGCAAGGGTTACAGAACAGCTACATATTAGTCCAATCATGACTACCCAAACTACACAGCAAATCGCAGGAAGAACGTCACACTTGACGAACTAGCAGACTTACGCATCGCAGGATCAGATCGACCAGACCCCCAGATCAAGATCCTTTTCCAGGAAGAGGATTTCCCATCCGAATCCCACAGAACTGGAGGCCACAAATGTTACCTGGCAGAGGACCACCGGGAGGAAGACCACCAAGCGGAGGACCACCAGGAGAGGACACCAGGAGGAGGGTCCACCAGGAGGAGGAGGTCCACCA